>JAYMTT010000171.1:0-17160 GCA_036898025.1 Hypseocharis bilobata
ATCTAAAATATATATCTAAATAGAATCTAAATAGATAAGTGAAGTCTGTATATATAAGAGGGATGGATAAATACCACTATAGAAAAAAGCCCTCGGATTCGAACCGATGACCCTCGCATTACAAGAGCGACGCTCTAACCAACTCATCTTCACCTTAGTCTATATTAGAGAATATCTTGATTTAGACTCTTTCTTCCTTGCATTTAGCAACTAAGATCATCTTTAACCTTCGTCTATCCACATAGCTTCCATTCTGTCTAACCCTTCATCTAGCAACAAAGCCATTCGCATACCTTGTTTAGTGGGAATTGGTTGAGGTTGGAAGTGATCCTCATTAATTGCTCGTCCTTCTGCACTTTCTTACTCTGCTCATAGGAGAGTCAAAGTCGGGGATTGATTCGTCAGTCTAGCGACTCCCTCCCTTAAGTTATGAATGACGGTAACGAAGAAGACTCCATCCTATCAAGTAAAGTAGACAAGGGCCCTCCTCATTGCCAAGCCTAAGGACTAGGTATTTTGTTCTAGACTGATTGGTGAAAGATCCATTTCTTTTGGAATTATTAGCATCTTTCCCATATCTAGAATACGCTATATACCTACAATAGACTTTCTTATTCAGAGAGAGGTCTCTGTCCTATAGTCTGACTTTACTAATGTAAAGACTTGAGAGAGATGGAAGGGTCCAGCCCTTGACTATCTTAGAGAGATGAGATAGACTTGTACCTCGATCCTTGGCATAGATAGATTAATTCAATATTGAAAGCATCTTGCTCCCTTTTCTATACAAGAAAGGGCGACTCAAGCAATTACTAAAAAAATGTGGCTAGGTCTGTTAGACCGCTCCCCTTTCTTTTTTGGAGAATATGTCTAGAGATTCGCTGGGATTGAGACAAGGGGAATCTTGTCACCAAAGCACTGACTGAATTCAATGGAATAATCCAAAAATGAAAAGAAATAAGCAATGGCGATAGAAGTCGACCACATGATCGACGATAGCGAAAGAAAAGGTTGACTTCTCCACTGAAAAGTTCGGAGGTCAAAAAAGGAGAGATTGAACAAGATATTTGCAATCGGGAATCAATCGAGGGAAGCTAGGGAGGTGACAACTACCACTAGTTAGCTTTTTTTTTCTTGTTCATCGCCCATACTTCTCTGGATAGGCTAGGGATCCACTGTAGAGCTAGCTAGGTTAGAAAATTGCTTCTTTTCCTATAGGTATGGGGGCTTTGGATCATATTAGTGGTCATGGGTCCTTCTGAGAGTTTTCTTTTGCCTTTGACAAATAGGGGAAGGTTCAGGACCAAGTCAGCCTATCTTTTCCTCTTGCCGGACATGGATGATAAGACAGAGAGTGGATTTGAAAGGCTGACGAAGGAAGGTTGAGGGGACGAACTAAGCGAGTAAAGAAGGTAACGAACAGGGTATGGAATAGAAGAAAACGAAGACTCATTTATCTAGACAGTAAGTGTAAGTAGGTCAACGAATAAAGCAAGATCTACGCTACGACAAGCTTTTGGATGTCGTCTTAACGATGGTCATTAGCTAGTAGCTTTAGAAGGGGGAGCTAAGACGAAGAAGATTTGTTAGGATCCAGTATGAGGCGGAAGACAGGGAAAGTCACTCTTTCTTTGTCAATCAAACCAAAGAATCTCTCTTTTTCATTTTCATATGCAAAGGGAGAGTGCGCTATTGAAGAGCATTCCTAGTTGTGAAGGGGTCCATATTCCCATCTCAAGGCTGACCGCTTTCGTGCTAACGATGAGTGGAGTGAGGAGGGGCTAAACTCCTTATTTGAAAATCGCTTAGAACATGATCCGCTTTTAAAAAAAAGGTGCTTTCTGCATGGACGGAATGGGGTGCTTGGCCAATAGAATCCAATCATGGAGGAATAGAATCAGAAGTAGGGCCAGTTATTTCTTTCTTTGACAGTAATCCAATTTTCTTTGACAGTAATCCAATCCTGGCGTTGAAGGACCTAATCCATTTTTGGCTAGCTCGCTGGTTAACACATGTTGAAGAGAAGAAAAAGAGTCTTCCTATTATCAAATTAGGGAGGTTGAACCAACGCGATAAGAGAAGAAAGAAGTAGCTGAGTCGATAGAGTCAGGGTACGATAGAAGTGCTCTAGCCTTGAAGGAGCTGAGCCATCAGGCAAAGTTTTGAATTCCATAAAGTGTTAACTGATGATTGGGATTTCCTCTATCTAAGCAATTTCTTTGATGATTGGGCGTACGGGATGGAGCAGAGGTTCACTCAGAATGATGCTTTAGCCTTAGCTGAGACGGTATGAGTCGGAGTCGATAGGTATATTAATTGCTTATGTTGATAGACATAAGGGGAATAGTGAGTACGGGCTCGTTCTCCAAGAGAATAAGGGGTGAAGGCATGAGTGTAAGGAATGGGACGTAAGTAGCGTAGCGGTCGATATAAAGGTTTTGGTGTTACAATAGGAGCGACAGGTATGGTCTGGAGATCCGATCCGGTATTCAATGAAATTGCTCGACTGAAAGGATAGGTAAGTTAGAGGGAGGGACATGAGCGAAAGGCATGCTTTGGTTGAGAATGCTATTAGGTAACGAGGCAAGTTTGGCGCTAGACCTAAGGCTTGGGATAGAGTATTCTTTTGCTTAAGTGAATGGGTAGTTCTTAAATTTCTTTCAATAGGGCTTGATGACTCTGGATAGGAGTTGGAGACGATGTGGAAGAGGCTTCGTTTAACGGAGGAAGAGTATCAACCAAGGCCTGGTGGTCGCGACTATCGACGGCCTCTGAGTCGTTGGGATCTTTCTGCTTGGTGGGATCGCTGATCAAAAGCAAACCTGCAGAGGTGATGCGAGCGACTATGCAGCAGGTGTGGCGTGTGGGGAAGGGACAATGCTTGTAATTAGAAAATAGAAACCAGGTCTTACCCAACATAGGATCTATAGAAAGCAAGGAGCTCACTGTAGAAGAAAAAGAGCCCTTCCTTCTGTCGAACCAAAGAAAGGGTCCAGTTGACTTTCTAAACTCAGTTATCAAAGCTCTAGAATGGAATCGGAGTAAAGAGGTAGTGACTAGACGGCCGCGAAAATGTCCCTTATTCATTCTATAAATATGACCAGAGATGGGGCAGATCCATTGTTGGACACTACATTCTTTCTGCTATGGAGTCTTCCTAACTCTTCGATGTCGAATTGCTAAGTATCAAAGTGTATAGTGACCCTAGTCTATTGAGGGTATAATCTATAGTAATAGAATAGAAGAATTTATTGAAGTGGCTAACTAGCTATATGCTATTAGTTCATTCCATAGTCTAACAATCATCCTATTTAATCAAAATGGAATCCATTATCTTTGACTCCGCCTGGGGAGTACGGTCGCAAGCAAGGTTGTAGGGTGAGTGTAACGATGTCTTAGTTGTAAACCAATGAAGAAGGTAACGCAATCTTTCTTTCAAGAGTTGCGTTTACCAACCCGAAATTCGTACAACGGGGGATGGATAGAGGGACCCTATCTATATACGCTCACCAGTTAGACCTAGCCCCTGTGCTTGATCGATCGGGTAACATCAACCTGCCCATAAGAATAAGTCTAAGCTTTTAGAAAAAAAAAGGATTGTAAGCTCTTACAGCTATATCATATGTGGAGTCAAAATGTTCAATTGAGATTCCAGAGTCTATCAGCGCTTCCTATATCAAGTTAGCAAGACAAGCTTGATTCATATATTGAAATGAAAGCTAGATATTTATGCTGTAGAACTTGAAGACTTTCTAGAATAGAAATTTGTACAAGCTGAAAGAATTTGGTCTGATCTGAAATGGTAGCATTCCCTTAATAGGTCGAGTCAATAGGAATAGGTGCAATCAGTATGAATTCTCTTTGCTTTTCCATTTCCTTTAACAATATACTTGTGTAATAGGATCTTTCCGAAGGTGGAGTTAAGGCAGCAAGCATAGAAATCAAAGTAGCATTGATGAGGAAAGGGCACTAACTAGAAGGCAAGCCTAAGGCACTAGCCGCTGACATATTGTATTCTCTCGGGGAAACCTCAAACCCCCAAACAATAGAATCCACTCTGTTATGACACGAAGAAAGAGGATAGGCCATAATACGCAGCGCTACCTCCTCAGGGAGAGAGTTTCAGAGGCGAGCTCTGTCCCATGACCCATGGCTAATATAATCACTCACTGTCTCAGAAATCTTTATAGCACTCAGCTGATCGGGATAAAGACGAGCTGCAAGAGGTTCATGGGACAGCCACCGATCATTCCAAAACATGATATTCGAACCATCTTTCCAATCTGCATTCCCGCTTATCGCGCTTATGGCCAATGAGAGGGCACCCCGGGTGGGCTCTCTTAGTAGTTGAGCTTAAGCAAAGCAAATCAGCTGAATCCCTTCATAGGCCACTTCCTGCCAATACCCATCCCATTTCTCTGACTCCGAATGTCTCCGGTGGTACCGTCTTGAAGTCGATGTCCAGCTGGTCTATCAGTGGAGCCGCTTCGATCATGGTTGGCGCTCGCGTGGGCTGACCCAGCAGTAGTGTCTCCATTGCATGGGTCAGGGGTGCGAAGGGTTGTGCGCTCTTAGATGAGAGTCAACCATAGGTTCCCGGATTGGAGGTTGCGCCATTGTCTTGGTTTACCGCCAACGATGGTGAATTCTGGTGATTAGATGTAGCCTGGAAAGCAAAAACAGTGGGTGCCGCTAGGTTTAGTTCCACCTCCACGACCCCTGGTGGATGAGCTTTGTTGTTTCTGCATGGAATCACGATGCATGGTGTTCTCCTTCCCCAATGACTGAGCCCTACTATCTTGGGCCTTACCCACTCTCCCAACTTTGGCTCCACTAGCCTTTCCGAATGTGTGAATAATGAATGGACAGACTTAGTAGGAACCTTGGGATCACAAATAGTAATGTACCGCAGCTTTCTTGCTCCTACTTCTTCGGCTAAGGCCTTCAACTCATTCTTCGCTCCCAGCGTCTGGCTTAGTAAGTAACTTCTTGGCATCTTTCACCTTCGAGAGCCCTCTCATTCTTGTTAGCAATGGCCAACTGAAACCTATCTGCCCTTCTTGGTGACCCTAAACCCTATCCTTATAGGCCTAAGTCTTACCGCTCATCTTATACCAGCTATCGAGAGAGCCTAAGTAAGGTGGAGCTCAACTAAGCGAAGGCAATCCATAGCATCTAGTGAATGACTTTTCGATCAATAGACTGCCGATTTCATGTGCCCTTTCATGTGGTTTAGAATGGTGAACTTCCTCCCAATGCGAAGGCTATGTTCATAACATCAACAAATGAAAGGTAATTGCCGTAGTAGTAATGAATTGGTTGACTTGATCCAATGTGACCTACTTCCAAGGCTAGCATCTCCATGGTCTTCTTTGACTACAGAATCTGCGACTGCTTCCATGGATGTATTTGGATTCCCAGGGCTCACCATATCAATTTAGTGACTGCTTTAATAGAGGAAGCCCCAAATCCTTGAGAATTGGAGTTGGAAGATCCATTGTATAGGTCTACCTCATCCTTCTATCGGATCCCTACCCTAGTTCGTGCGCTAAGGCTGATCATTCAATTCAGGCTTTCTTCTATATACATTACATACATGTTTTCATACCAGAGTGACGCAACTAAGCTATTTATAACCTTCGGTTTAGCAACTAAGATATTATTTAACCAGAGGAAAGAGTTCGCAGATTGACTATCTTATAACCAACCAACTTCAACCATATTATGTCTATCAGCATAAGTATACTTCCTATGAAAGGATTTGAACAGAAAAGATAGATTCATTATTAACTAATCCCGGATTGGACTTTACTAGGAATCCCTATCTATGCTTCTCTAATTCCTATCTATAGAGGAGAGGTCTTACGCATCCCTATCTCTTTCTTTCTCTGTGACTAACTATCTCTTGTTTATCTATCTTGTTATTTCGTCATTTGTGTCTTCTTGCTTCTTTGTGAGCTCTTTCATTCTTACATTTAGGCTACTTCTGCAAGGATTGTGATTAGGATGATTCAGGAAGGGAATACTCCTTTCTCTTCAAGACCATAAGTAAGGACTAGCGGAGACTCCTCCCAAGCACTAAAGGACAAGAAAGAGCCCCGTAATGCAAGTCAAGATTGTAGTCTACAAAAATAACAATCGAAACTAGCGGACCGTTATATACTAGAGACGAAATCAAAGTGAATCCTCGAAACAGAAAGAAAAGGTAATTAGACTGAGTTGCCAAACCCACGGAGCGGTTTATCATAATACTGGGTCGTAAGACACTGGGGAAGAATTAGACTAAGTTGATAGACGTTGGGTAAGGTTATAGAATATCTGAGTTGTAAGACTCTGGAGTAGAGTCAGTAGTAGATTGGCAAGCAAGCTTTTGTTTTTTTGGATTAAGTGCTAGCGATGGGCCTTTCTCGTATCAATCAATCCCAACTGCGAGTTTAAACTGGTCCAACCTTGAAATGGAATAAATAAGTAAAGTAAGGCAGAGGGATTAGCTCTTACAGTCCGTTCCGTGCCATCCCTCCAACCTGTCACTATCTCATCCAATCAGCTACAGCTACTGGCTCTTGATCTTTTGAGGTTTTGCACTACTCTTAGGCCATCATAGGGAAACCTAGTCTGTATTTCGACCATAATGCAAAGGAGTAGGTTTGGGAAGTGAAAGAATTCTTAACGGGGGTAAAAAAGACGAAATAACTGGGCCACTAAAAAGGTATTGGTTACACTTTCTAGTTATACCCAGATCCAGAATCCTCTACTTTACCTTTAAGCTAAGCTCAGCCTTTATTTAGACGGAAGGAGTGAAAATAAGACAAGGTTTATTGGTTCAACCAAGAAATGCTTTTATTTAATTACATAGATAGATATACTGTTCCCAATTTCATTGCCTTAAGAAGATATTCTAAAAAGAAAAAAGGAAGGCATCATTACAACAAATGGATCGATCGCTTCTTCCCTCAATGCTTCGTATATCGACTAAGCAACTGACTTTACAGAGTTTGGAAACCCTACACTTCTTTCGCATACCTGAGAAAATCCGGATTGATTATTCTTATGAACCTTCTCTTATTTGCATACCAGCTATCACCAAGGAAGAGACCTATGCCTACGGATATATTCTATTAGAATAAAGGAATGGTCGCTAAGAACAAAGTAGGATTGAAAGGAACTGCCTGGCCGATAGATCAAAGAAAAGTCTTCTTTCTATTAATCAATGGAAGTAAGTCAACGAAATAACAAAGTCCTTCTTCCGGGCTTCCGGGCTTACCTTAGTCTTTAGGATGTTAAGTCGCTTTGGATATTCAATAAAGTAGGGATTTAACCCTTCGAAGAGCTGGGAATGGGAGAGGACCCTAGTCTCATTTCTAGGATCAATCCTTGTTCTCTTCAATACCAACTCTTAATAAGAAATAGAACCTTTCATTTTGGATTACGTTTAGTCTTGTCATTTCCTCAAACGAGGGGAATGAGAAGAATTCACACGGGCCCGCACAAGGCAATGAAATTGGGGAGATAGACAGCTCGGTTGGCAATAACTGAATCAGCTTATATAAGTCAGAAATCGGGTACGAAGGATATGTATGGTTAGATGCCTTTCTCTGCTGGTACGTAGCGGAAAGATGAGAGCAAAGCCGGTCCAGTCAGTGGAAAGCAAAGGAAAAAGAGAAGAAAGAAAGGCGCGAAGCGGGCTAGCTACTATAGGATTTTTGCTCATTTATTGTACGATCTTTCTTTGGCAAGACAAAGTCAAATATGATAACCAAAAAGAAAAAAGAGAGCAATTCCTACCGATGGTCATGATATCCATTCTATTCTATACCTTAAACTAGTACTCAGTCTGATTCTAACAAATAAGCTAGCTTTCCTACATAATGTGATTCTCACCCTGGTCTCGCTTTCTCAATGATGCTTGAAAAGAGAAAAAAGTCCTCTTATGCTCAGTGCATAGCTAGAGTGAACAACTTTCTATCACAACTAATGGCCTTGGAAGAGATCTGGGAAGGGACAGAGTGGAAGTAGAAGGAAGCAATTCAATGCCTACAAGCAAGGTGTACCATTTTCCTAAGCATATTTCTTTTTTCTTTTACCTCACTCAGGGAATAGTTGCCACAGACAGATAAGAGACTTTTTTGGGGGTTGTAATGGATCTCGTAGTGATTTACTCACGTTTTAGAAGGGCTGAGCTAAGGCGATGGGATGACCCTACTTAGATAGAGAAACCTTGTTTTAACCTAAGTAATTAATAAAGGGTTGGTCTTTCTTTTTTCAGGATCACCCTCTTCCCGCAGAAGTTCCCGTAGAGATTCCTTACCGCCATAGCTACCATCAGGAGGTCTTGGAGGAGCACCGCCTCCTCCCCTTACACATGACCAGTTCTATCCTCATGGAAAAGGATCGCGTAGCGAGATCCTCGGTCTTCACCCATCCGAAAATCCCTTGTTCTTACCTTCCTTAGAGGTTCCTGATCCACTTTTCTTTTTCTTGCGCGAATTAGGGTGGGGCACAATCATCCAAGCGACGTAATCGGGATTCTTATGACTCTGGATATTATTCGAATCCGTGATTTGCGGAGGTAGAGCCTGCTGCGGCGCCGGAGCTTCCACCGGCTGTTGGGCAAGAACGTCCATCGCCACCACGTCCGTAGTCGGAGTACCGACCGCTGTTTGGTTCACAACTGGGTTCTCAGTCTGGGCTGCATGAAGACAGGCTTTCTCACGGTGCCCCGACCTGCCACACGAGAAAGAAAGAAGCTGTAAACCTTCGTAAGCAATCTTATGCCAGTAACCATCCCACCAAACTTTCGGCACCACACAGACACGGGCAAAGCCCGAAAGGCCATTTTGGTGCTTATGTCGACCTTTACCGGTTTACCAATTAGACTAGCCACATCCATCTGGATTAGTCTTCCGGGGGTTCCGATAGAACTATGGGATGAAGATGTGCTTATGGCTAAGGAGAGTGCGTGGGCAAATTCATCAAAATCGATGAGGCTACACGCCTGCAAAGAAGGGCTAAATGGCCTCGTATACGTGTTGAAGTGTACTTGAGCAAGCCACTGGTTCCATGCTTTCTCGGAGGGTCCTTTCTCGGAAGAAGAGGCTAATTTACTAGGATTGATCTTATAGAATAAGTCAGCAAGAAAGCTTGTAATTTACTGAGCTCTCCAGGCGGGCTTGAGCTAATTTGATTAGAAGATTGATGGACCAAAGTGAGTGGTAAAAGGCTTCTTTGATCGATCTGGAGAAAGTTGCAGAGGATTGGGTAGAAAATGTTGGACTCCAATTCCTGAGTCTTTTAAAGTCAGTGTGAACTTAGTCGATGAGGGTGATAGATTCAGATCTGGGAAGAGTAAGAAGGAGCAAAGGCTTGGTATCACCAAGAGGTATTTAGAGTAGGTAGCCTACTAAGCTGAGAGAAGGTCGGGCTCGGTCGAAGGGGAAAACTGCTACGCTAGGAGAGCTCATATAGAATATTCCAAAGAGAAAGAAAGAAAGAAAAGCATCTTGCTATTAGTAAGCTTGCAAGCTAAGAGAGCCTATCCTATTCTCAATCGAGAAAGTCACAGAAAGAAAGGAATCCTTTTCCGAGCTAATAATATCGCCAAAGGCTCCAAACCTTAGGAGAGTGACTAAAGACCCTTCAGAACAAGAAGGACCATTTCCAAAGTTAGCTTACGAAGAGGACCTCGTCATAGATTGAGAAGAAAACGAAAGAAAGTAAGCCAACAAACGATATAAAGGAACCTGAGGTGATATCATACAGATCCCTCCTTTCCATTGAATGAATTACGTACTCTATCTCACTCTTTTCGGATGCGGTGATATCCGGGCACCTCCTAAGAATAATTCCTAATGTCAGCTCTCTTCTGGAACTGTAGGGGTGCTGGTAGGAGTGACTTTGTCAGTCAGTTGCTGGATTATTCAAATAGGCTCCTTCTTTGGTTGTGGTGCTGGGTTCTATCAACGATTTTGGACTCTTACTGGACCTGCCCTCTTTGAGCTTCTTCAAAATGCTCTCAACACTGCTATGTTCCCATCAGAACTTAATGAGAGACTGCGGGTTCTTATTCCTAAGGTTGAGATTCCGGAGCTTCTTACTCAGTTTAGACCTATTAGCTTGTGTTCAGTCTCTTACAAGATTATGACGAAGGTCTTGGTTAATAGGATCCGACCTATGCTTCAGGATATCATAAGCCCAAATCCACTTTTATTGCAGGGCGTCAGGCAGCTGATAACATTTTCATTGTGCAAGAAGTTATGCACACTATAAGGAAGAAGCAGGGGACCTCTAGTCTCATGGCGGTCAAGGTGGACTTAGAGAAGGCCTATGATAGAATCAGTTGGAGTTTGATTCATGAGTCTCTGTGTATGTTGGGCTTACCATATAATCTAGGCAATGAAATTGAAAGATTGCTTCTATATAGGGAATTTCACATCTATATTTGTTAGTCAAAAGAATAAGACGAGATGTCACATGAATACATACCTCAAGAATCCTGTTCAGTAAGTTCAATGAATGAGGAAGGTGGTCCTGGAATGAGGTCTTTCGTGGCTTATGCTCTTATCACCGAGATTCCGGATTCAATCTTTGACAGCCACTGGGCTATCCTATTTCAACCCACCCTTTCCTTAGGTGGGGGCAGGGTCCAGTCGAGAGTGATTATTAGGACATTCAATCAATTAGTTCGGCTAGCTAGAAAGGGCTCAATCTCACTAGGGTTAGCGCATGCCATAACCGATCAAGCAAGAGAGAGCCCCGCTTAACGCGCCTCGCATTGGAGGCTAACGAAAGAAGGCGCAACTAAGGAGTGCTTGCCCTTGATAACTGAAACATTATCTCTATTAGTTTACAGCGAGACTAAAGGCAACCAATATTCAGGCTAGAAGCGGGGTCAAGCCCAATACTTAGATCAGAAAACAAAGGAAGATATGATAGCTTATCTTATTCCGATACCGGGCATACAAAGACTTAGGTACTAGCCCCAAGGCATAGAGTTGATTCTACATCCAATCCCAGTAATTCCCCTAAAACAGTCACTCTGATTCGACCCAACCGATCCGATCCTTCGAAAAGCCTGCTCCTACAAGCGAAAGGAAACCGGACTATCACAGGAATGAGTACTCGGTAAAGGGATTGATTCCGAGTCTGAGTGAGGTTGAGTAGCTCCCATCCAAGTAAAGGGTCAAAGCCAAGGTCGTCAGACTATGGAAATCTTACTTAGCTGATACTGATAAGAAAAGGCTTTAGCGAAGTAACAACGTTGCTCTAACTAAGGACAATAGGAAATCCAGTAGGTTTCCCGATGAGTACTTGATTCGAAACCCTATAGGCAATTACCAGACTATCAAGAATAAAGAAGATCTGGCATAACTAATGGGGATGGTTCTGGCTGAGATCCAATCTTATCATTGATTCCCCCCATTCTATTCTAATATCGACTCCAACTTCCACCTTACGGCGCCTAGTCATCCAATGATCACTCGCTCTTAGGATGGCACTCGTCGCCCTTCTATAAAATATTCTTAAGAATATGCTTTCATTGCTAAACTTCTTTCTACCATCGCGCAACCATCGGTCTTTTCTTATTCAATTCCATGATAGATCCAATCCTAGCCGATACTAGTAGGATGGCAGGAGGAGCAAATGACTGACTCGATCGATGAGTGAGACTTGCAAGATCGAGATCTTTGGAATTAGAGTTCCAGCTTGAGCTTGATAACAGGTAGGTTGCTTATCCGTATAAAAGTTTAGCCTTTCTTTCATGAGACTTTCACCTTAGGAGCATGAGTCCGGCTAGTTGGAACAGTGCCCTCGCTTTGCCTAGTACCGTGTCTAGAGGACTTATTTCACTACTGCAAAAAACAGGAGCTTCTCGTAACAGGCCTGACTGAAAGCCTCTAGAAGTCCTTCCCGAAAAAGCAAGCATTCTCTTTTCAAACATCGCCTGTAACCAAACTAAGGGAAAGGGATCCGTTAGGTTGGACCAAGAAAGCAACTTCTGAACTAAATTCTTCTATATAAGCGATTTCTGATATGTTTCGATTTATTCTTGTTTCTTCAATTAAGGCTGATATCTATCTATGTAACCTTATTCTATCAATCTACCCAATCGTCTTACGACTCATTGCATTCTTCACCGATCAGTCTCACTACCGCTGCGCCCAAGTGTCTGACGACCCATAACTGCTTACGCATACCTCAGTCCATCCCCACTTCTACAGTTCGTTACCTCGCACCTGTACAAGTCATTACCAACAGGACCTGTAGTATTCTACCTAATCCTCAGTCTGAGGACTAAGTCACAGCTGTCCCTTATACTACACTGACGTCAAAGTATGATTGATCCCTCATCCCTAGAAATAGAAATTGGAATAGAAATAGGTACCTGGTGCCCCTATCGTCGTTCACCAAGTAACCTCTATCTTCCATATTTTGTTCATCTATGATAATAGAACTCCTTTTTCTTTGCTTACATACTTCTTTCTAAGCACATTTCATCGCTTGTAAAAAAAGGACCCCGTACCCATCTTTCCTCAGCCTCACCCTCAGCCTTTCTCCGGTAAGCTTAATGGAGTGCCTACTCTACTGGTTGAAAAGGGAAATGCTTCCTTTCCCCGGGAATGCTAACCTAGGGCTTGAAATGATTTGCGATTGGTTACCGAATGGACTGATAGACGGACATACCGACATAGCCTACTTTAGGTACCTAATGTATTACTTTATTGGAGGTTCATAGTTGACTCCATGCCTATGTCCACTGGTATCCCAAACTTCTTTCTTGCTACTCGTTAGGAATGAAGGTTTTCATCCTTGGTTTGGAAACGGAAAGTCTCCCAGAGACTCCGGCAGATACGGAAAATCTACACTTACCAAGAAGGCACGGTAGCGGCTCTTGCTGTCATAGGAGCAACTCTTAGTAAACTAGCCAGATATGATTCTTTCTGGCTGGAGCAAGCCTTGCCTTTATTCAGGCCATGACTAGCTAATCACGAAAAGGATTCGAATTACAAAAGGGCTAAGGCTGAGTTGCCTCGCTCCTTCGCTCCGCAACTGACTGATCAACAGAGGAAATTGCGTATAGGGATGCTTTTTCTGTGTTTACTAATCTCTTACCAACACTTGTACTATATCATTATATCGGCGAATGGGGGTAGAATTTCCTAATTTCTTTGTAGAAGCTTGGAAGCAGGAAATCGTAGAAACCAAAAGGGATAATGAAGCGAGCCCTGGATGAAAGCTATCTGTCCTTACTTTACTTCAGGCTTAGATCGAGTTTGGAGCGAATACCATAATTGGGTGTCACGAACGGTAGAAGAATAACTAAGGCATAGGAATTTTTCCCTTAGACTCCTTTCTCTTCTTACCTAACTTTCTTTAGTCTTCGATTTAAGTAATTGAATTGTGGGTTGTGAGACCAGATTTGGGCTTTATACCCCACTGGCTTTACCTGCTCTTATTACTTGTTCTATTAGACTCATAGCATGTTTGAGCTTATTTCCCTGCCTGATCAGGGTTTCCATCCAAACTAGTAAGGTAGGCCTACGAGCTAGTTAGTGGGGCATATGGAGCCTCCCTATCTGAACTGGGTCTCGCTATACCTTTCTATATAAGCATTTATTTGATTCTGATGCTTAGATAAAGCTGGCCCTTTTATACTGTACCGCTCCATCTTCGTACTTTCTTCAAGAGCACTGGTGACTGGTGAATTGAATATTGGTACTGAACCAGAAGCATAGAAGAGGAGTCCGGTTAAGTATTTTCTTTCTATGTAATGATTGAGAAAGAATCTATCTTTTCCATTGAAAAAGTATGCGATCTCTCAATTTCATAAGAGAGGAGATACATAATCACTTTAGGATTCAATCTTGCCCTGGCATTCTTCCCGCAAAGGTATACCAATGGTAGTCTAGCTTTTTGGAGTTAGAGGAATGCTCTCTTTCCTATCTGTGATATAATGACTTATATGTATGGACGACAGACCCACTCACGGACTAGGCTTTATGGAAGTAGCTTAGTCGCTAAAGGAGGAAATCACTGAGTTGATAGATGAAGGTATGGAATGCCCGGTATGATAGAAAGAAGGGATAAACTATGGATGTGTTTATGAAGTAGGACCTCGTCTTTACCGAATACAGTTTTTTGGTTTTTTAGGGCTTCGCCACACCACCGTCATTATTGAATAGCCAATTAGAAACATCACTTTTGGGACCACCTTTAACTAGACTACCCCTGTATATCTTTTTATCTAAGCGTGTGAACAGAGAGTGGCGCTTATCTTATATAGTAGATAAAAGAATGCAAATATTTGACTCCGCTGGTTACTTACCATTATCTACCGGGTTGGATGAGTCCGATTCAACTACGACAGACCGGTATAAACAAATTTTTATATTAATATTATCTGGAAATTGAATGCATAACTGTAAGATTTCTTTGAAAAGAGTCAACTTGACGGGGCTCTTTTCCATTGAAAGAGGAAAGTCTTGAGAGAAAGCAGCTAAGTTACTACTGACTTTCACTTTAAGTACCAATCATGCTAGTACTGGTCTACACCTGTAACTGAACCTTTTTTTCATAATATCAGGATTCTTTACTGTTGAGCTCTCCACTGAGCAGGGAATTCTACTACTCTCGATATCATACCGGGATTAGGAACAGTCTTTCTTCATACATTTGAAGATGAGTAGATAGAGATGCCACTCCTTCCTGCAATGATGCTACTGATTGCAGGTCGAGAAAGATTAACGCTGGGTCGAACAGGGCTGTTGCAGGCGATATGACTGGGTACAGTACGAAGCCACCCCATGCCGCTATTCCTATTGCTAACGCAGCTACGACTCAGGGTTGAATGCCGCAAGGCATTGGAGGAATAGACTTTGACTTTTCCCTTTTCCTTGAAAATGTATCCTAGACCTCGCTCTGGAGATATGCTAAGTCTCTTACCACCCTTTCCTTTACGCTTACCCCTCAGCCAATCCTAGCGCTTGCCTTAGCCTTATTCTTGCATTAGGATTAGTACTAAGAGCCTATTCGTTCACAGCTCACTTTGTTCGCTCCCTCTCTTCCGAGTTTTCTCATGAATCTCGGTCTTCTGGAAAGGAGGCGCAGTCACTAACTAGAGGACTAGAATATAGTTGGTAGGGGTGAACACCCGGCAAGCGTAGTCGATAGGCAAGAGCTCGCCTACAAATGAAATGAATAGGATTATGCCCATATTTCTGGGGAGGAAGAAGGACTTGTTCCAGAACCCGCAGGCAGAATAAGCTTTGTTGGAAGAAGGGCAACTGGTATGACATCTCTCAAGGCAGAAAAAAAGTAAGACCGCTACTAATAAGACTCAGCTACTAATTCCGTCTATTGCGTTCCAAGCTAAGGGCAAAGAGCACTTACGTGCCTTCAACCCTGAAAAGGGTGTATTCTATAACATAAGGCATTTCTATCAGTGATGTGATTGAGTTCCCCTCTTTTCTTTTGAGGCGTTGTTTAGGCCAAGGCAGCTTCCATGTAATTGAATTGCTGAGGTAAGAGTGGCTGATTCTCAAGGATCGGAGCTAAAGAAAAAGCGATTTACTGAATTTCCTGTGAATAAGTTTTCCATGCTAAAGCAATTATCTGTTTGAGACTGAGTTCTTACATTCCCAGTTGACCCTTAAAGTGAAAGTAGGAATGTGCTATCTGCCCGAAAGAAAGGAAAAGAATCAAATTAGGTTACAACCGAAGGCGCAAGAGAATGGAAGCGGAGCTGATAGGCGATTGCACAAGAGAATGGAAGCGGGCTTCAGACGAAGGAAAAGAATAGAGGAGAAAAAAGAGAGTAGAGAGACGAATACCGGAAAAGGAATTCCACTAGTTAGGTCAGCCTTGCTTTTCGGTAAGGGCTAATGTCGGTAGGGGGCATAACATAACCAACCCAATACAAGACTTTTTTCATCCCCCATTCCTATCAGCGTGAAATGACATTCCACAACTGGAAGACGGAAGGTACGATATGGATTGCCTGAACTCCTATACGCTTTCAGCGAAAGGAAGAGCTTAGCATTTAGGCATTTAGAGAAAGGCGACTGCCCAGCTTCCTACTTCCCTTACTCACTGAGTCCTGTCTTTGATTTGAACAAGGGTTCAAAATCCTTAGCTCTTTCCTACCTGCTGACCTTCGCTTTGGGCGACACCGTCGAGAGAGTTGTGAAACTGGAAAGGCGCTGTAGAAACTACCGCTTTCCTTTATTTTGTTTTTTTCCCGTGAGAGTGTATACTTCTTTTGTCTTCTCCCTTCCCCTAAAAGGTTGGACCTCGTAACAACCTATGCCTGACCTCCTATGGTCTTCGATTTATCCTCTTTCTATCTTTGAATACGGCTTTGAAAGTCCCTTGATAAGGGATGTGAGATTACTTTCTCCTTTCTATACGTTGATCGAGTTTCTTTGTCGACCTCATTCACAAACTCTTGTCTCGCCAATTCTCCGTTAGATATTCGTTCACTAAGGGTGCAAAACAAATCCGTAGCACCAAGACATCAAGGCTTAGAGTCTTCTTAGTTTAGGCCCAGCTTTGGAATGTCAACTATGCTTTCCAATTTCCAAGAAGGCGGGATAGGGAACTTTAGCAATACAGCTTGTTTTCCGCACCTATGAGCCCGTTCTTCTTTTTGTCCTAGATCTCTCTACCAGACGGCCAAGCGGATAGGATCTTATACATGAGAAAAGATATTCTATTATAGAATATAAGAACGAAAGGGGCACAGAGTCAGGCATTAGCTCAAGCTTATGCCTCTAGAAGAAAGCCCAACAGACGTAATCTTCTTTTGACACCTCTAATCTAAGGCGATATCGAATCTCCGTCATGAGCATCGATCACAGATCGAATCACTCACGAGCTCACGAAGGTCTCTTTTTCATCTAGAATTTGTCTTCGCCTTCAAGCCTTAAAGAGGGATCAGGGCAGGTACGGAAGTCGCTTACAGCTTTGCTTATGGAGGAGATTTCTTGTTGAGACAGAGTAAGATCTCTTTCATTTCCATCCAGAAATGGAGAGTTAGAAAAAAAGATAGAGCGGGGAACCTTGAAAGCCAGTTCATACTAGAGCCAGTAAAAGGTTACGTTAAGTATACTGGGTTGCCAGACGAAGGTTACGTAAGTATACTGGGTCCGTCAGGAGAAAAAAAAGCGA
>JAYMTT010000172.1:0-17071 GCA_036898025.1 Hypseocharis bilobata
ACAAAGAATCTCAAAGGCTAAAGAAGATCTTGTTGCTGCTGAATTTGAACTAGAAAATCTGCCTCTTTACGAACCGCCCAAGGATGAGATTGTAAGTAGTCTTTCCAGCTTGAATTGCTAATCCCTTCCGCTGGTGCTTCTACATCTAGTGTCTGGATCTAGTTAGTAACTTGGCATTTGCATACCATGAAAAGAAACTGAAGCCTTTGCTTCCCATAGAAATGAAACCTACAGAATGAACTACTATTGAAGAGTATGGTTCCAGTTTCTGAACTTCACGTTCAAATACATCATGGTAAGCTATGGTTGGTAGGGCACTTAGTGCCTGTTTGGCCCGACTGCAGCTGTTGCAGAAGTGCCGTTCAAGTAGAGCTTAGAACCCATAAAATAGCCTACAGCTTACCATGGGCTTCTGCTTTCGGGGCCACATGGGCTTCTGCTTTTATCAAATCTATGAAACTTGAATTTTTTGAACAGCTTCTTCAGCTTCTTCCCTCTAAAAGGTGTTGGAGAAGCCAGGTCAAACTTGTCCTTATCCTATTTAAACTTGGGCTTCTCAGACATTGTGGAGATGTCAGTTACTTCTATTTTGAAACTTACAAACAGTTATTAGTTCATGATTATGTTGCCATCTATACTATCTAGCACATGGACATTAGAACGCACACACACACACACATGTGCCCTTTATGTCTAAATTTGTTGAAGACATGTTTGACACCTTCTGTCTGTCACATGTGACTTTACTGTCTTTCCTGTGCCTACAAATAATAGCTATTAAGCCTTTTCTATTCCTTCACCCATGAACGACATATTGAATTGGTATTTATATTACCATATTTTGACATAGTTGATGATTTCTCTGTTTCTTTAATGTGTTCTTGCCAGGAAAGTTTGGGTTCTCAGATTACTGAGGTAGAAGTTTCTGCAAGTCAAAAAAGGCTTCAGAAGTCGGAGATGGAAAAAGTTTTGTTTCATAAAAGAAGTGCCCTGAGGCAATGCCTGGACAAGTAAAGTTTTGAACTATGAGCAAGATGTTGCCCATAACATGTGTTCTTGATATAAATGCAAGGTGTTTTTGAGCCAATGTATTTGATATACCCCTTGCAGGTTGAAAGATATGGAGAATACAAATACCAAACTTCTTCAGGCCTTACGGAATTCTGGGGCTGATAGGATCTTTGAGGCTTATCGCTGGGTGAAAGAACATCGTCATGAATTTGTGAAGGAGGTCTATGGCCCTGTCTTGGTTGAGGTACATATACTAGAATTTAGAATATTGCGTTCACCAGTGACATTTATTCCACTTTCTTTTAACGGGTTTGTTGGGAGTCCAAACTCAGGTTAATGTCTCAAATCGACTTCATGCGGACTACTTAGAAGGTCATATTCCATATTACATCTGGAAGGTACTCTCTAGTACATTGTTTCTCTAGTCTTCTATAGGTTTATTGCAACCCCCTCTCCTCTCTCTCTCTCTCTCTCTCTCTCATTTTGTGTGGAATCTCATATCCTTTCGCTTGTTTTGTTTGCATGGTGCTTATATTACCATGAACGCTTCTCTTTGGGCTACTACTTTGGGTTTATTAGGGTTATACCTTTAGTAGATATTCAAAAGGATTGGATGGCTGTTTTGATGTAATCTTTATGTTTTGTGTTTCTTTTTGTTGAGGACATCTTGTCCTCGTCTATATACTTCTTTTCTATCTTATTACTAATATATTTTCTTCTTTTATCTAAAACACATACCATGAAAGCTTAGAGGCCTCAGTTACTTGAGAAGGATACAGGAGGAAGTGGGAGATGGAATTTGGTAGAATGTTGATGGGAAAATGGCGTGACCCAGAACTTAAGAAAATTGTGCAATAAGCATATTGAATTACCAAATTCAATATGTTTCTTATATTTATCTTATGGGCAAGCTTTTTTATTACTTGTGTAATTATGTTGCCCTGGGCAGAAAAAAAATAATGTTAAGTTTGGTGAGGAAATTTGGTTCGTGTCTTGTATCACATAATAAGGTATCTTCAAAGGAAAACTCAAAAGATGTAGATTGACAGTAAAAAGTTGATAGAACTTACAAAAACCTGAAAAACTATATGTCTGCAATTGTGGGATGACTCTTTACCAATAAGCTACTTAAGAAGTAATGTCTTTTCTTCATTGTACAGCATTGCGGCTAGTGACATTCTATTTTACTTGTATTGCAGTCCTTTATAACACAGGATTCTCGTGACCGTGACCTTTTGGTCAGAAACCTAAAGTCATTTGATGTTCCTATTTTAAACTATTCGGGAAATGCAGAGCATAATAGGGAGCCCTTTCAAGTTTCTGATAAGGTATATGTCACTTCAGCCCTAAGTTGATCTCACATTTGAACAATTCTGTGGTGGAGCAACACTAAAGACCAGTTCTAGATAGCATGTACCTAGTGATGTTTACTTTTCAAAAAAAAAAAAGGGGAAAGAAAGAAAAAGAAAAAGAAAGAAGCTGCACTGAAGGTATTTGGTATTACTTTCTTATTTTACTTCTATAAATCAACTTTAGCTAGAAGGGAGGTGCTTTTAAAAGCCACCGTTGACTTTTTGATATTCTAAGGACAATAGTATCCTTATAGATATTTCAAATTTCAAGTTTGTTCACAATGATATCCTCATAAATTTTCTAAGATCACGTCGTCTGATTTGGTGAGTTAAGGTCACTACAATACTCTTTTAAGTTTTAACTGCTATGCCAAGCACCAATTTTTTTTTTCAGCAGCTGCTTGGTTCAGTCTTCCTAATCCTTTTAGCCTTACCAAGCTGTCACAAAAGACATAATTTATTAATGCCATATTTTTACTGCCAATCTATGTCTTTTGAGTTTTTCTAAAGTTTTCTCTTCAATTATGGTTACCTTAAATAACAATTTAAGGGAGAAAAAAATCTCTAGTTCTCATCTTATACAGTTTTATTTCATTTATTTCATAGCAATATTACAAAAATGTCTAAATAATATGCAAGTGACTTAGATTTCTCTTAATTTATTTTATTGAACAGATGCATGTCCTTGGCATCCATTCACGTCTGGACCAAGTTTTTGATGCTCCAAATGCTGTGAAGGAGGTTTTGATCAGCCAGTTTGGTCTGGACCATTCAGTATGCTTCCTAAGCCCTTTGTACTATTTTAAAAATTTATATATTCAGTGGGTTCATCTTTAATATTTGGGCAATCTGTATTTTTAAGCTTCATGAAGTTTAGAATTTAGATGATGCTGTTGTTCAAAATGTTTGGCCTTTACAACTCCCTTTGTAATTGATATATATGTAAATGTTTTCAGTATATTGGGTCAAAGGAAACTGATCAGAAAGCTGACGAGGTTTCGAGATTGGGGATATCAGACTTCTGGACACCAGAAAATCACTATCGGTGGAGTACCTCTAGATATGGTGATCATATTTCGGCTAGTGTGGAAGCCGTAGATCGCTCACGTCTAATTTTGTCTGGTATGTTTGTATACACTCTTGTCCAAATCAACATGCAGTTAAGAACTGTGTTTTAACCAAGTTGGCTACTGTTTTTTAATTCTTAGGTTCGGATGTTGGAGAAATTGAGAGGCTAAGGTCCCAAAAAATGGAGCTTGAAGACACTGTTTCTGGTTTAGAGGATAGTTTTAAATTACTTCAAACTGAACTAAAGCAATTAGAAGACGAAGCAGCTAAACTTCATAAACAACGGGTAGGCTGGGAAGATTACGATATGGTCTTATTTTATGCATTGATATATAGAGGCCTGACTCGTCAGGTGGTTGGAATCGGTCAGACATTTCATATTGAACACTGACGTGTGGGAAAAATATGAATCTCTTTGGTGAATCATATCTTAAACAAAATCGATAAAATTTGTGCATGGATGTACAACTCATATAACCTTGAATTCTTAATTAATCATATTAATATGCTTTTGCTACTCCTGCAAAACTCATATTTTACAGGAGGAGATTATCAGGAGGGTACAAGCTGACAGAAGAAAACGACGTGAAATGGAAAATCGTATTGGTAAGTATAAGTAGTGTAGCGTATTTGTACATAGAAAGCTTTTGAGTTTATTCTTTGCTTTTGTGAAATAATAAATCTTCTGGGGTGATTTTAGATCAAAGGAGAAGAAAATTGGAATCAATGGAGAACCAGGATGATTTGGATACTGTTATGGCAAAGCTCATCGACCAAGTTGGAAAACATAACAGTGAGCGGTTTCAGTGTGCAATGAGAATAAAGGTGAAGTTGCTTTTAAGGTTCATTGTCGTTTTGCATTTGGTTCCTTATTTTTCATTTCCTGTTGTGTGAATGATTGTTGGTAGTTTTATGTCAGAATTAAGTTAGTTCTTTTTCTCTGTTTTTCTTTCGACAGAAATTACTTGTTGAGGTTGTGGCGCATAAAAGGAGTTTTGCTGAAACACATATGGCCTCCATTGAATTTGACATGAAGGTATTTTTAGTTGCAGAACTTTTTGGTGCACAATCCCCCCTGCTTTGCTACTAGGTTTTTTTTTTCTTTTTAAATTTTTTTTTCATGGTTATGGCACCTCCAAAATTTGTGTTGTTTGAGGCGTTTAGCAGTTTGTATACCTTTTCTTTCTCCGTTTAGGTCAGGGAAGAGGTTGATTCAAGTAAATGATAATGGCTGATGGGGCAAATATGGTTCTATCTAATTAAATGAAATTAGAATGTGTCCTTTGACATCAGAGGTTGGATTGAGAATTTTGGAGATCTTTTGTGTTTGTTTTGAAAGAGAGAATTGATCTTCTCTTTTTTGGTTGTGTTTCTTCTTTTCACCTTCTACATCTACATTAGTAGGTGGGGGTTATTTCTGGAGGAGTGGGGCTCTCATTTTTGGCTACCTTTGGCTTCTCGGTTTCATGATTTTCTAGTATCTTTCTTGATGTATGCCCCCTCTTCAGTGGCTTTTAATATATTGCTAGATAATCATGTTTAATAAAGAATACATGGAAAATAACTTCTATAGATGACCAGGCAAAATGCCAAATTGAAAGTTGACTATTCAATTCATATATTGATTTTATTATGAGAAGGAAAAACGAATTATACTGATCGACATTTTGCCCCTCGAATTACCTGATCTATAGTCCTGGGGATAAATGTTATTGTTATTGCATTCAGGGTTTAAGCTCTATCTGCTGATCGCTTTAAGTATGATTTGGTAGTCAGAGTGTTGCATATTGTAATAAATAAGATGGATCTTGATTGTTCAGTTAATTGTATTTAGATCAATTTCATAAAGATACTACTTAAATATAGAAGCACTGAAGTTTCTGCCTAGTTTGAAATTTGAATGATGAGAAGTGGGTCAGAATTATAATAAAAACATATTCTAGTGAACAAATGCTAAACTTTGTCTAATGAAGTTAAATGATCAGATGTGATGGTTGATTTTTTTGGTTTATAAATGTCATGTAAGTTCTTGCTTATTGCAAGAAATGTTATTAAAATCATACTAAAGTTTTACAATATCAGGGGACGACCCCTGAACCTCACCTTCTCTCTGCCAATGCCTCTTTTCTATTAACTTGTCTATGATTCACTTTGTTCATTGGTTTCACACCTTTTATTGTTCTTTGTCATATTTGGTAGCACCAGATAATTCTTTCTAATTTTTTACTGTTTTTTCCTTTACAATGGCCTAGATAAGAGACTCTGAGGTTGATGTTAAGCAACAGCAAAAGCTAGCTGAGCAGGCATCATTGCACTATGACTACTGTGAGTTATTAGTTAATTTAATGTAGTATAGAAAAAGTTCATTGCTTGTAGTTTGTCTAAAATTGTCTTGAAATTGGCGCATGCAATGGTATTCTTAAAAATTCCTTGTTTCATAATTTGTACAAATATTTTACTAATACTAAATTGGTTGCCTATTTTTTTGTTTCTTGTATATACATGAAGGCATGAGCATGTAATCTCATTTCAAGAAGTGAACGGTCTTTGAAACTGAAGTTACTTCTTAGCTCAACAATGCCTAAATGTGTTGGAAATCCATTCTCCTTCATTATAGGAATTATGGTAAAGATCCACCTTGGTTGTATATTATGAATGCTACTAAAATGCGGAGTTCTGTATTTAAAATGTCTAGTTAAATGGGTCTCTTTATACTTCACTAAACCTCTACACTGGTTGGTCTAGTGAAGTTGTTGCTTTATTGGATGGTGACTTTGAAGCAAGAAGCAAAAATGAAAAAAAGATGGCTTAATGAGTTTAGCAGTAGCATGTGGGTAATTAACGTCTACTATAATGTAAAGGCTAAACTCTAATAATATAATTTAATTAATGTCCGCAAATAAAGGACAGTTCAGTTGCTACTTTCACTTTAATCTCTTGGATGTCATATGGTTATAGATTTTTGTGCACTCGCAATAGAGTTCTGATATTATTGCCCTAAAAAAATGTGAAGTTCTATTCCAGTGAGCTATAGTTGATGATAAATGAGCTGAGTCAGGTGATATCATAGGTGATTGTCATCTTAACTACTCACTGTTTTCCTTGTTGATCAGGTAAAGACGAGGTAGAGAATTGTCGAGAGCAACTAGCATCTGCCAAGAGGCATGCAGAATCAGTTGCTGTCATTACTCCAGAACTTGAAAAGGCTTTTCTTGAGGTAGATGTGTGTGTACTTGAAGAAGCATGAAAAGTTTATATGTATTTGCAGTGTTTGATTCATTCCAAATGCAAAGATTTGTAATTTGGTGATGCATCAAAATGTTTGAGTCATCCTTGATTGGTGTTAAGCTATCTGTATGGGGAAGGAAGGCTCTAGAATTGTACCCTCAGAAGGCTTGAATGAGAGCAACCTGGAGTAATATAGCTAAGTGACTTTCTAAATCTATGGAGCTGAGGCACCGTAATTCGCTAAAGAGATTAGTATTGGAAGCCATATTTTATGAAAGCATAATCATCATAGAAAAATAGTTTAATTTGTCATATTATTTACCGTAGCGTGCATTATATATCAATTGGTTAAATCTTTACAGCTGATTGGCTGAACCATGTATTTTTCACTCACAATCTTCATGCTAGTGCAAAAATGGCCTAACTAACCAAAATCATATTGTGTTTCACTTGCAATCTTCATGCTAATACAAAATAGTCTAATGAACCAAACTCGAAATTAAGTGATCTGCTTACAGATCTATTAAGCTAGCCCTGACTAGGCCTGCTTTTCTTGAGCTTAGGGGACTGGTTGAGCCTGGTTCAACTTTGAAATTAATATGGATATGAGTTTATAGCAACATTAATGTTTTATGTTTCATAAATCATTATTTGGGTCACTTGAGGAATAATTCATTAGTGAATAAGCTATTGCAGCATGGAGTCTTCCAATAATACTTCACTCTGAACTTTTTGTCAGAATATCTATATGTATTTATGGAAGTGGAGGCTTCAATATATGAGCTGTTGTCTGGGGCAATTCATGTTGGACTTAGCTAGGTGCTCTGCTCTGTTTTTCCACTTTGACATAAACTGATATTTGGATCACTTGAGTATTTTCCTGAGGGAACAAGATATTACAGCATGGAACCCTGCAATAATGCCTCACTCTGAACTTTTTGTCACATCATGTCCAAGTATTTATGGAGTTGGAGGCTCTAATAGAGTGAGCTATTACTTTGGGAATTTCATGTTCAACTTGCCTATGTTCTGTTTTTTTTTTTTTTTTTTGACATAATTGTTCTGTTGTACATGCTACTCCATTTCTATTTGTTGTTCTAGATGTAGACACTGCCAATGTTACCATGTACTTTTGTTGGAACATCTTTATCTCAATGCTGATTATGAGCTTTGCGTGGAATGAAATGGAGTTACTGCTATTTTATCCATTTAGTATTTTTTTATTTAGTATCATCTGATTAATTTCTCACTTCAGGAAGTATTGATTATTTTCCTTGTTGCTTCATGTTTTTCTCCTCGTTATCTAAAGATATTGTATTATGTCACCCATGTGTACTTACAGATGCCTACTACAATTGAGGAATTGGAGGCTGCCATTCAAGATAATTTTTCTCAAGCAAACTCCATTCTTTTGTTGAACCACAATGTATTAGAAGAATATGAACGCCGTCGACGTCAGGTAATCTTTTGCCATCTTTCATTTCTTTTTCTTTTTTTCTAGCTTTTTCCACGATGCTAAATTCAGCTTTGCAATTATATTACAGATAGAAGATATTGCTATAAAACTGGAAGCAGACAAGAAGCAACTGAGGAGCTATTTAGCTGAAATAGATGCATTGAAGGTAAGAAAGGATAGCTGCTTCCACACATAGCTAGTGTTACTATTCTTCAAAAATACTACTCCTTTAATTGAAGTCAATATAAGTAGAACAGGCAGTTCATAAAATTAGTCTTTTGTGATAGTCTATTGAGGAAGGTAAAGGCTAAAGGAGTCAGAGCATGAAAACATATTGAATTGCCAAGTATGCATAAAGATACCAGTTGTTCTCTATCGTGTCAAGTCTTTTCCTCTTTGCTATTTTCTCTCCTTTCTTCCTCAAATCTTTTTTCCAACTTACAGAAACCACCCCATTAAATCCACAACTTTACGTCATTGGCATATAGTTTCTACTTTTGTTGAAATCTAGAAAATTTGGACCTTTTCTTTTGATTCTTTGTCCTTGAAAATCTCAATTATGTTCTCATTGAATCGTCTCTGTTAGCCACAACAGATGCATGCAAAATTATGTCAATATAAGTTCTCACCTGCACTCAACAATAATTTTGATTGGGTCTGTACTTAAGATGGTCAAGAAAAGGTAAGATGAACCCCATAGAAATGTACTTGAAGTCCATCATATCAAAATCACTGGCATGATATTTATCTCTTTGTTGTTTCCCTAAAACATCTGGATATGTCTGGCTATATCAATATGCTTGTTTTATTACTCGTATGTGTTTGTTTCAGTTTGACTTCACAAAGCTGTTGCGGTTTTAATTCCATGCAGGAAAATTGGCTTCCAACATTAAGAAACCTTGTTGCTCGGATTAACGACACTTTTAGTCATAACTTCCAAGAGATGGCTGTTGCAGGAGAAGTTTCATTGGGTATTCAATTTTAGTGCTATGAATAGAATGAAATTCCTGATGTATTACTCAACCTTTTCTAATCTGATTTTCTTTCAGATGAGCATGACATGGACTTCGATCAGTATGGCATACTTATAAAAGTGAAGTTCAGGTGATTGGCTTTTACTTGTTTTTTTTTATTTTTATTTTTTTATTATTTTTCAGTTGTTAATTGACTCGAGTATAATCCATGGGAATGTTGTTGGTCTGGAGACTTTAGTGTTTGCTGCTTCTTGTGCAAGCAAATAGTGAACATGCATGCCTCACCAATAACTTAAGTGATTTGTTAGTTTTGGCTTCTTCTTTTATTGGGTGTATGACAGGTGCATGGAATTTATAATTAACCTATCATATTAATTAAGATATTAGATATGTTCTCTCAATTTTTTTAGTAAGGCCAATTTATGAACAATAGCACATAAAACTCCAGTTCATTTTTAATGTGTTTCTCATTATCACCATCAGGCAAGCAGGACAACTTCAAGTTCTCAGTGCTCACCATCAGTCAGGAGGGGTATCACAGTCACAGTTTTTTTTGTTCTTTTTTTTTTTTTTCTCCCTTTGATGTTTCTAACAATGAACCCTCTAACTATTCCGTGAAACTTCCTTTCTTTATAGGAGCGTTCAGTTTCAACTATTCTTTATCTTGTTTCTCTTCAAGAAATTACCAATTGCCCGTTTAGAGTAGTTGATGAAATCAATCAAGGTTAGTAACTATGTTAAGTTTCTGTCACATGTTCGCATTATAATAAACTGCATGGAAGTAGAGATATATATGTGGACTCTGTTTATTTTTCAGGGATGGATCCAATTAATGAGAGAAAGATGTTCCAGCAGTTGGTAAGAGCTGCCAGCCAACTCAATACACCACAGTAAGGACTGAGATTAATAACTTCATAATTTCTCTAGTTTGGCAAGCTTTGGAACATCTCTTATTTGATTCAGCTAGTTCCTTCAAAAAAATATACTCCCTCTGTCCCACTTTAACTGTCCACTTTTTTAAAATGGATGTCCCGAATTAAGTGTCATTTTTCCTTTTTAATAACAAAATATACTTACTTTTCCCATATTATCCTTTAAGTTAGCTGTATCAACTTTTAGAGTTTGTTACAAGGGTAGAAAGTGAGAAGTGACTATCAAATTTATTCTTAATATTTGTTAAAAGCTAAATAGAATAGTTAGTTTGGGACAGAGGAAGTAAAAGAAAATAAAAACAGGGATCTATAGGATAGAATGATGAGTAGTTACTTTTATCAAAGACAAATATCCGATGCTATAGTCACCACTATATGGCAATCTTTCCTTCATCTTAGGACTCCAACTCATTGTGACAGCCCCTCCCCCTAAGAAAATAAGAAATGAGAAGACCATGTCATGACTTCTGAATGAATGAAAAAGGATGGTTTTACCTTACAAATGTTTTTTGTCAACTTGTCAAAGTGCAATACGTAGCTCAAAGCTTCAGGTTTCATCGACGTTCTGCAGGTGCTTCTTACTCACTCCAAAGTTGCTACCAGATCTTGATTACTCTGAAGCATGTAGTATCCTGAATATAATGACTGGGCCTTGGATTAAGCAGCCCTCTGAAGGTATTATGCTGCCCAACCTTGAAATTAGCTTCTATATAAAAACACTCCAAATCTGAATTTAATTCTGAATTTATTTCATTTGGTAATAATTGTCTTTTGGTGGCTCAGTTTGGAGCAGTGGAGAAAGCTGGGGAAATATAATGGGCTTGGTTGGAGAAAACCAATGTTGAAATAGCAACCATTAAGAAAAATTATACCGTTCTGGTGTTAAGTTATCTGTATTTACCTTGCACTTAATGGTCTTATGTATGTATATAATTTCTGTTCCCTTGGTCGTACCGGTATGATTGCTTTTTTTGTATTTTGTAAAGATATTTCTCTCAAATAAAATTTCTAGAGGTATCTATGCATTATAGCCTTTTCATTATATATTTGGAGAAAGAAAAGTTAGAATTCCATGCTGGAATCTATTGAAAAATTAGAATACTGAAGTACAGAGCAATGGATGGTGTAAAAACCCAACCTCTAGAATAAGATCGTTCGGAACATTTATTTTACTGATCATAGTAGGTAAAGGGCATCAGATTCAGCTGAGCTTCACATATATACCATTTTCCCTTTGTTCACTACCACGCTATTTTCAGTCCCTTTCTGTCTCTTATTCTTAACAATGGACAACTACCGGTCTATCATGAATGCAAGTAATGCAATCAGTGGGAGTAACAAGAAGTTCGAAGATTTCGTATTCAGATATTAGAACGGAAAAAAAATGGAATCATATGTTAAATTGGACTAAGCAGTCCAATCGATATTCAGCTCGTCAATAGGTCTGACGGCTGATTTCATAACAACAGATGACTGAATCACCGAGAAGTAAATGTAACTTGCCATGGTATGCTCAAGTACGTTTTCAATTACTATGATAAAAATATGAATATGGTGAATGTCATGACAGCTGACTTTCATGAAACCAGATATATAGTAGAATCACTGAAAAGTAGATTTGTCAAGGTGAATACTGGCAAGTGCTTAACTATGATCAAAAATACGACAAATGATGATATTGATGACAGCAATGATACATCTTTTTCAGTAGCGGGTAGAAGAAGAGTTTGCAACATGCACATTTTTCTGTAACAGATGGAACAAAAACACACCAATCAAGGTTTTCCTCTCTTCCTTCTAGTTACTTCCCTGCCAACTTCACTAACATAGGCAAGCTCTAAGGAGACCGCTAAAAGGCTGATTTAATAGCTTAAGTCATAATTTACAGGTGTACTTGTGTCCTTTAAACCGCTGAAGGCTTGTAATCAAGCATCTCCCTAATATTTAACCGAATGGAAGGGCCCATTGAGGAGCATACGTGTGCACTTCTCCAGTACACTCCTTTAGCACCAGTTGGCCTATTTGCTTCTACCGATTTCTGTTAGATAGAGACATAAACAGGTAAGCATCGCTGATACATTTTAAACACCACCAAAAGCACAGAATGAATGGAGAACATACCACTACAGCAACAAAGTTTTCGATAAGGTTTTCTTCAGAAAAGTCAACTTTTCCAAAAGGCACATGAACAATCCCAGTTTTATCTGCCCTGAATTCTACTTTTCCCTTCTTGAATTCTGCAATTGCCTGTAACGAACAGTAGATTGAGTGAAGTCATTACCTTAAGCTAAATCTATAACTGCTTTATTTACAACACTGCTTTCTCACATGTAACAAACTCCAATACTCGTTCTGCATGCAATGCTTGATATAGAATAAACTGTTGAGTCATTTTTCAATCTTATTATGCCAACTGATGGCGCACAGGATAGGCATAATTTGTCAACGTATCTGCATTGAATGCCTGAGTGGCTATGCATATTAATCAAGAAGTTCTTTTGATCTGATGTAAGTGTTCATGGTTGTCACTATGTCATTAGTATCCAAATTAGTTACAGTCGAGAGTACTCTTGTAATATCAAATTACCTAGATGTGGTTGTGATTGTGTTTCATGGTTCTTATTTCAACTTAAATTTGATTACTAGGGCCTCTATTCGCGCCTTTTACTAGTCGATCTTAAATTCATTGGTTCTACTTTCAGAATCCCATCAGAATCAAGATTATTACAGTTGATTAGTGCGAACTTCAATTTCCTTTGTCAATATGAAAGCTTTCCATTATTTTTTCCCCTCATCTTCATCTTGTTACTGTACATGGGGGTTGCTAATTACATCCTACAACAGCCCATAGAAATTTTCTATTTTTGGCTTTCATGGAATTGGAACTCCAACCTTTAGCTCACATCTTTGTGAAATCTAAACCTCACATTTTCCACCTTTTTACCAGTGATTAACCAGCCCTAAAATCTTTATTTTGCTGTTTCTCCAGAATTCTAGCAATATAATTAGAGATTCTCTGCAACTTGCTTCTTTTTTATTTATTTATTATTTTTTTAATGTGTTGCCTCAAACCCTATTATATTCTGATACTTCAAAAACAAACAAATCATGTGATCTTCCTTCAGCTTTGGCAAACCTAAATTCATATTGTTTCTCCCCTCACCAAGACTACTAAGAAAATTGATAGTAGACTGGTATACAAATCTTCCGTACATCAGCCATGCATGCACAATACATACATCTGAAGATACAGTAGGACTGTAGAGATTAGTATGCAGTCCAGAACCAAAAATATATGTACCATTGACAAATGCAAGTTATAATCAGCAGTAACTCGAGACATACCTGTGGTATATTAGTTGTAACAGTACCAGCTTTTGGATTTGGCATTAGTCCTCGTGGTCCCAGAATCTTTCCTAGGCTGGCAACCTGATCCAATGTCGAGAATATGTAAATAATATCCAGTGTTTGGTATGATTTTTTTGTCAAAATTACAAAAACCGTAGTACGTGAATATACATCTATATAGCCTTAGACAATCAACATAAAGAATTGAATCAATTTTAGCTAGAGTAGATATATAGAGTCTAAAACCAGAACGTAATGCAGGTGCTTCTATGTACTTAGCTGCACAATTAATTAAATTAAGTGGAACAAAATAATCAGCTTCCTGCATTCGATCAAGTTGACCAGCAAGGATTTATTGAATACACCCACAGAAAAAAATAAAATAAAATAAAATAAGCGGTTAGAGGCAGATAAGATTTTTCTTATTAAAGCAAAATGTTCTCCATTATAGCTTAGTAAATATGGCAACATGAGCCAAAGGTGAGATCAAGGGGATGATTTAATACAAAGTGTAACAGAATAACTAAATTTTAACATATATTCTATATTCATAGCAATAAATCTGTCAATGACTGCGAAATTCAGGAATATAAAAACTAAAAAAAGTTGACATATAAAAGTTCACATACAAGTAAGACTTATATTTTCTAGTAATATTAATGGGCAATTTATGATTTCAGAAAATGCTTTTGGCTGTTACGTCAGCAAGTTTCTAGAGCATGTTTAGTTAAATTGGAGGACATAAACATAGCTTATAGAACCAGTATACTTATAGATTTTTAACACGGCAGACAATGTATTCAGTATAACAAGATAACCAGAGCAACACCTTGGGCATCATATCTGGCGAAGCAACCAATTTGTCGAAGTCCATAAATCCTCCTCTTATCTGCTCGATCAAGTCATCACCACCAACAAAATCAGCACCTGCATTTTTTGCTTCATCGAACCTTTCACCTGCAGATAATTAACGTAACATATGAACCCATGGAACAAGTGATAACAAATGTCCTTGCGCATTCTGAAAAAGTTGAGTGACATTATTGAAGTTTCATGCTGCCCTACCAAAAATGGAAGGGAAAAAAAAAACTCAGCATATTCCCAAATAGAATTCTTTCGGGAAGACATTTCTAATTGCATGTAAAATACAGGCTATAAAACTAAAATGCTCTTCTGATGAATATTCAGACATGAGTTCGAATAACTAAAGAAATTACCAAGCTTATGCATTACTTTGTTTCAGAATGATCAAACTTTATTTAAAAAATAAAGCAGCGTCAAGATGAACGCAAGACTTAACAACCAGCACAAAACAGAAACATGGTTCAATTGACAGCCAAAATGACAGGTAGGATATCAACAAGATCCTTAGCAACAAGTTAACTAGCATAAATACTTCATCATGTGGAATTGGGCTGTCATGAAGTACCAGGGCAAAGAATGAGTATGAGTGCAGATAAGTGTGAGGCATGCGGGTCGCGAATCTCAGTTGAGATAAAAAGTGGATTATGCATTGGCATGTGCTCATCCCACATTGGGATAGTTTAAGGTGGATCCAATGAACCCAATTTTCATTGTCTACTAGCACTTTCTGAATAGGATTGTTAATTTAAGGTGCATTTTTCATGCTTTATCCAATCCAATATGAGGTCAGGTTTGATGAGTATTGATCGAGTTTGACAATCATTGAATTTCTAGAACCAAATTTGAATTCACAAGTCCAACTTGTGTGTTATTAATTGACGTGAAACTCCCATAACATAGCCTACATTTACCTTCAATTATTTAGAAATAGAAGTGATCACAACATATAAGTTGGACAACCGAGCTAAATTGCCTTCAAATCAATTATTTCACGTCCAATTTTAAATAAATAAGGTATCTTGTAAATTTCTATGTAGGGGCAATGTAGTACTTTTAGTATATGAGAGTAGCATGTAAATTAGTAATGTGCCAATTGGACTTGCAAATTAAAATTTGGATGTAGAGAACCGCTGAACAAAGAAAGTAAATAACAAAGAGTAAAGCTAGGGACTAAGAGGCCATAACTGACAGTCATCTCATCGGTCATAGTAGAAAGTACTGCCTTGCTGGTATAGTTCCAACAATAATGTCTCCAGCTACATAACTTAGACAACATGGAATGGCGCAGAATGATTTACGTACCCAATCTCAATGGGCTAGAATTAATGCTTCCTTACATAAGTTCAGTTGACTAATACATTTAATATAGGCTTTTTAACAATTTATCACCCCTAAACCACTCCACCTGTTGGATGCCTATGCAAGGGGCATAAACTGAAAAAATGCCAAATGTATGAAACACCTCAATGAGCTAGGCAGGGCCCTTTATTTTCCCCTAGATCTAGCAAAATCCCAAGGCTAGGGCAAGCTGAGTTCAGGCCATGACTATCAATGTTAATTAATGGCATTTCTGACCTGCGCTAGCTTATTAGAAGCTTTATATTGCTGCATATAGAAAGATAGCCCTAACTGATGGCAAATGAACAGTAACTCCAACTCACAAGTTACGATCATGGGCATTCGAGGTACTAACTTTTTCCGGTTGCATAAGTATTTAATTAAAGTAGTTGAACTTGCAACCTTGAGCTCACTAGGAAGCTTCCTTCCTACCATAAAATAAAAATTACAACTATAAAATGCTACAATAAACTTAGGTATTAGGAACCTTGTTCCCTTGTATCCTGCTCATGCAGACAACCCATTCAGCCGGGTCTTAGTGTTAGTTCAGTTAAAACTTAGACATCATCACACTTTACATCAATGGCCTATAAAAAATCCAACTTGCAATCCTACAAATAAATGAATTGATAAAATACTTAATATAAACCAAATGACAAAATGAGTACCAGTCTGGAAATTAAGTTACCTTGGGTAAGAACAGCCACTTTCACACTCTGTCCAGTTCCATGGGGCAAATTCACCTATGAATAGAGAATCGAAACAAATTATGTTTATTGTTCAACGTAACAGTGAATACATTACCAGAATATTTATTCAATGGCAGAAAACTTACAGTTGCCCTTAGCTGTTGATCATTATATTTGGGGTCAATTTTCAGGCGAAAATGAGCTTCAGCTGTTTCTAAAAACTTAGTACTTGCCATTTGCTTTACCAACGATATCGCCGTCTCCAGGTCATACTCTTTCTTGTTTTCCCTCAGTTTTTGAATTTCCAAGAATCTCTTAGACCTCGTCTGATATTTTCAACAGAATAATAATCTCAGAAAAAAGTATACAAATGGGAGAAATGTATTCAACTATCCAAATAAACAGCAGAAAAACAAAAGAGCGAAAAGGGTTTCTTTGAGGAAACACATAACAAGCCAATACAGAAAGTGGGGGCAAATTGAAGGCAAGAATTGAACATCCCAAATTAGCAAGACAACAATACAGAATCGGGAAAAACACATTCTTTACCAAATCAAAGCAAATAAACCCAAAAAACAGTAAAGAGTTTTCTAAGAACTTAATATGAACACCTAAATGAAATCATAAAAACCCACAAATAAATTCTCAAGCTCAGTGTAAAAATCCAAGCCAACCCAACTAACCAAATCACTCAATAAAGTAAACCCATAATTCACCAAAACCCAGAAGAAGAAAAAAAGGGAACAATTAGAGAAGATGTGTAAGCATACTCTGTCCCTCTTGAGAGGCAATGCCTTCTTCCCTTTCTTGG
>JAYMTT010000173.1:0-17068 GCA_036898025.1 Hypseocharis bilobata
GGATCTTTGGAGGGAAGAAGATGATCTTGATCCTCACTACTATCAGGAATCTTCTCATGGTTTTGAGAACCATCAATAGGAGGAATTCCCGCCATCTCGCTAGAGGCAGGATCTTTGGCGGGAAGAAGATGATCTTGATCCTCATTATTATCATGAATATTGTCAAGGTCTTGGGAACCTTCATCAGCAGAGGTTTTTGCCATCTCACTAGAGGGCCGAGCAAGGCTGTCGATTCGACACTCAAAGTTTTCCACTGAAGGAGATTTTTGTCTATCCGTTTCTTCTTCTTGACTTAGATCCACATCTTTCCCCATCGGGCAATGTTCAATGATCCCAATATCATCATCATCGTCATCATCATCATCCGAACCACAGACCGATGTTTCAAGAGATGAGTGAACATCCTCATGCTTTGCCTGCTCGCAGATCACTTGGTCCCACGCAGTATCAGCTGTGAAACCCCTTGATGTATATGAAATGGAACAATCTTGAGATGCAAGTCTGCTCATTTGTCCAAACCCGGTTTCTTCAGAAGGCAAAAGTACAAAATCCTCCCCAGTTTCTGCATCTTCCTGGTATTAAGAAAGAAAGAGACAAGAGTATGAATTTTAAGATGATTAGTTGCAACTTAATTTATGATCTAACAAACCCAAGGATTTGCACAGACAAATTAAAGTTGCTCGATGCAAATAATATTGCAATATTTAAAACTAAGGATTCCCTGGAAATGAGTATTATCAAGTTCATAGAAGAAAGTGAGCTGTTGCATACAAACATTCCTAAACATTTTAAAATAAAATCTACCAAGTGGCTCTCCCTCACACAAAAAACTACTTAGATGTTCAAATAACACAATGGTCATGCATACATAACTCATTAACTGATCAAAACAATATTTAGGCAGAATGTTAAGGATAAATTAATACCTCAACAGTTGACATACCACCCTTCAGATGGTAAAAAGATGGCGCCGGATCAAAAGATTGATACTGCCCAAGTAATGATCCTGTTGGAGCTCCTGGTTCAAATAAATCTCTGAGAACCAGGCCTGAATCATTAACACACTGAGAAGCCCTCATTGAAGATGCCGCCAAAAGGGTAATTTCAATGCCCTGGCCAGCCTGAGAACCTAAGAAATTTCCATGACTAGATACTGCAGCATTGCATCTCTCAGAAATAAATTCCACACAAGTTTCCTTTTCCTTATTTTCTGGAAATTTAGAGGGCAAGTCTTCATCACTGCATGCAGCTGAAGAGACTTCACGAGAACGATTTTCAAGCAGTTCGAATATCAACTTTTGGATAAGAGCGCGCTTTAGAGAAGCCTCAGCAGGTGGAAACCAATCCACATTAAGCTGGAAAAGAAATTGTTATTGTGTATCCATATGGCCAAGCATCCAAAGATTAAAGCAAATAAACGGTAAAATATAAAATGGTACTAGGTTAATATACTATCATAGAAGAGACTCAAAAACAAAAACAAAAAAAGTTTATTAAGAATGTCTTGTTAGTACCTACTCCAATTTTCATTGTTCAAGTTCAAAATCCCAGTTTGAACTAGACAGTAGACACGCACAACTATTTCTGACGATGGAAAATTAAATAGTAGCCCTTCTAAGGGAAATACTATATCATACACATTAAAGGTACTCTATCAAGATACTCTGACAGAAACTAGGGGACTTTCCCCGAGAGAGGTTGCTTGGCGAACTAATTATTCCTATAAAAGCATCATTTTGTCCGCATAACCACTTAGGGAAAGATTCTCCCTATGGACAATCTAGTTAAGTGACAGATTGCTCTAGTGGACTGGTGTTGCATGTTTAAGAGGAGTCGAGAAACAGAAGATCGTCCTTCCCTAATGCCTTATAGCTGGAGGGCTTTAGAAAGTAGTTTCTCTTCAAGGCAAAAAAATTTGGGTCTGCCTAAGTCAGTGGCTAATCTGTTTTTGAGTTTGAAAGAGAAACTTGACAGTTACAGGACTTGAAGCACATACCTCCTTGTATTATGTGGTGTCACTATCACTGGGGGTGAAGAACGAGAAAATATTCGAAGACGCAGAGCTCGAGGAGAGCAATATTCCTCTGATCTCTCTTTGCATGGATTATTAAACTCTAGGTTATAATTCTCTTACATTATGCTCTTGAACATGCACCAATTACCATGTACCTAGACGTTCTCTATCTCCAACACAATTTCCCATCAATAATAGATGTCTAGAATAGAATCTACTAAGCTGACAAAGTAAGTCAAGGAGCAAATAAGCATGCTAAGTCTAAGCAGCTCATTAGTGAAGTCTTCAAATTCCAAAAAATATATATATATATGGTTAATTTGTTCGGCTACATTTTAGCTTCACGGACTAAAACATTTTGCCAAAGCTCCTACTCTCTTGATAAGTAATCCTTCATCATGCCAAATTCTAGAATCTGAACTGCAACAAGCTGAATTCCCCCAAATTTCAGAAATCATATTGAACAGGCATCTTCAATCTGTCATATACTAGGGAATGTCCTTACTATCTTTAGTTGTTTTTATTTATTTATATATATATATATATATTTATCTTATCTATTTTGAGAACTTCTCATCTATACTATATTATTACGGGAGAATAGGGAGTTTGGCATCTAACTCCTAAAAGATCGATTTACTCTCCTATTATGTAAACCACTTTTCCATCTTCCTAATTTCTCTCTCTCATTTCTTATTTAATACTTATTACACAAAGCCAATACGCACACACGCTATTGCAGCAACTACACAGAAGATCTTTTGCTCTGTCAAAAATGAGAAAATAAATAAATTGAACACAAGGTTTAGGAGTAGTAGAGATTAAAAAAGAAAAAGAAAAAAAGAAAAACAGCTCCTGCTATACTCATTAGATTCACCTTAGGCAAAAGAAAAAAGTTATGAAATTGGGAGAAATCAGAAGCGAGTAGATGACTTACAAAGGCAGAGAACTTGTTAATCTTGAATGGATTGAATCTAAGAGGGGCTTCTGCCAAAAAAAGCTCCAGATAGTGGAGCAAGAACAGTCCGCAATCAAAGGAATTTTCCTGCTGCGGAAGCTGACATGAAATGTGAACACGTCAAAACGAGAGAGAGAGAGAGAGAGTAAAAACTAATTGATCTACTGCTACATGAAATAACGCTAAATACGTAATGCATTATATAAATTACAAATTTTGCCTTTCTATCATTTCTTTGAAAAGAGAGCAATAAGTTTGAGATGTCATTGCTACCACTCATTGATTTTTAATGCTTTTTTTTATTTTTTTGATACTGGGAAGAAAAACATACGCCACAAAACACTAATAAACGCAACAGAAAACAAAAAAACTAACTCTAAAGGGACTATAAGCACTAAGTTACTTAATAACAGACTCTAAATCTAAATAAGCCTGGAGGATACTATTTGCACCATGAGAGCCATTACTGCTGCTAAAGTCGGTTCTTCTAGATTTCATCCATATCCAGTCCCACCAGCACTTATTTTTAATGCTAAATTTACAACCAAGCAACACGTTTGAGATGTCATCTTCATCATTACCTATTGATTTTTAATGCTAACTCTTATGGCCATTTAAAAGCATGATTTTACAAGCCCAACCAAGAAGCATCATAAAAAATAAAAAATAAAAAAAGTAAATATGTAAAACTATGTTAGAACAGTACCTCAAGTTCAACAAACCGCAAATTTAAGAATTTCGTAGAGATGTGTTCTGACATCTCCATTTGCCTCTCTTTCCACTCTTCCCACAAATAACTGTCATTTCAAGGTATAAAGTGACCAGTCAATTATTTGCACAAAACAATTTTCAAAATGTAATTATAGGAGAAATAATACAAAGAATAAATAAATAAGGTACAAGCAGTCAAGCACATATAAAAAAAATACTTTTAAAACAAATAATACACACATCAACCCAACATGTAAACCTGCACATTACAAAAATAAGAAAACAAGGTAAAAACAAAAGAAAAACTGCTTGGCTCCATTTATTTCATGGAAAATAACTTCCAATTGGAAAACATAATGGCTTATTGGCCGGAGCTTGTTCGAGAAAACATTTTTCATTGGACGGAGAAAATGGAGGTGAGGGGGAATGTTTTCCATTCGACTGGATTTCTTTTCATGTAATAAATGGTACAAAATCGGTAAAATTTTCTGGGAAGTTGCATTCTCTGAAATAGAGCTCAAATTTCAACATAAATTCATGCATAAAATTTATATATGCACGCTTTGACATTTCAATGTCTCGGTTATTTATCAACAATAAAAGTAGTTGTGCCCTGTTATAATGTCTCATTTTAGAGACTAATCATTTAGCAAAGCACTTTTGGGTTTCAAAAGTAATTTCATTCAAAAGCCAAAAGTTAGCTATCTAAGGATACAACACTAATGTAACCTATTAAAAAACAGAAGTCCTTATCTTCATGGTTCATAAAATAAAATAAAAATAATATCTGCTTAGACAGGTCAAAAGAGAACGACCACAGACTACATATAGAAGATATGTAATTTATTATCCCTTTCACACAATAGTCACCTATCCAATTCAGACACTTAAAAGTCCATATAAAAACAAATGAAAAGGAGCATTGCTAGAATAGCGTGAGACAGAAGACAGACTAAAGGTTAACATAGAACATGACATATTCTTTGACAAATGAATATACAAATCCGAGAATAAAGTTATATAACTTTAGAAGCTTCAAGGCACCTTTGAACAAGATTTTTGAGACCAGCATGGCTTCCTTTGATAGAATCCATATGCAATATACATGGCACTATATGCGACTGGTCTAGGTCTTTTCATCTGAATTGGGACAAAAAAAAGGGATGAAGGTAAGATTACCAAAATGCTAAGTACAGTAGTCCAGCATGAACTTACCTTTGAAAGTAGCCACTTCACCAGGATGGCATATGACTATTAAACTCCAGTGAAGACTGTCATTAAATTACATACACATTTCATTTAGCATCGAGATTTAATAAAAAGTACTGGATGCAAAAGAATTGTTTGAATAGTTCCTTACTTGTAATTAACAGGAATGAAGATGAAATCCTTTCTAAATAAATCCACTTTCCTGGTCCATTTACGAACACGTAGAAAGGCAGCCCTGCCATCAGAAGCACTGGAGGGATCTTTGTCTAGATCAGCCAGCTTCCGAAAGAAAAAACTATTCAAAAAGTGGAACCTATGTCTCCCCTCAGATTGAATCTGATTTTTCAAATACCTGCCAATCAATTGAGATCAGAGTAGAAACATAGCTAATGGATTATTTATTCACAAATTATGTAAACAAAATTGGAATAAGCCTAAGGCTATAAATATTATTCAAGATTGCAATCTAGGTAATAAATCCAAAAGAAAAGGGATTATCAGAAAACATAATCGTGAAAAGTTTAAAAAAGTTAGCTGTCAGTCTGTTGAATACAAATAATTTGTCCAGTATAAGTTTAAGATTCGAAAAAAAGGAAATTGGTAGGACATTAAGGAAACACAAGATTTATGCAAATGAACTCACTTGATGTAAAAGTCAATGATAGTGTCGTTGATGAATGTCTCTGGTTGCAGTAGGTCAACATCTCGCTTACTGATGGACACTGCATCTACATCCCCTTTTGGGTAGACAACTTCTTCAAATGGCTCATCAAAACTGTTAACACCTCAGAACATTCAGTTATACATAATATAGTATTCAACCATAAAAGATGCATCTAAGCATACCATTCTTGCTTGCACAAGTACAATACCCTACATGCTATTACGTTAGGCAAACTAATGAAGAAGGAAAGAACATCTTGTACTAGACAACACGTTAGATAAACAATGAATAATATGAAGACAGCGTGCTGATATATTTAACATGAAGAAAGTTCTAAACCTCGTGCTTAGGCGAATGACTCGAAACCTCCATCTCAACCATCAGAACAAAAAGGCTAAGCTAATTTCAATTAGGAACCAATATGTTCGACATAGATCCCAAGCAATACCCCAATGTGACAGTATGTGGAAGAACTTCCTCATGCGTACATTCTCAACCACTTAAAACCCAATCAATAACAAAAGCTTACGCAGGCAATTTCTCGACACTTTAACGACCTATTACAAGGTAATCTTGCGGCCACATCAATACCATGAAAAGGGATCTATAAATGTTGACTGATCAGTAGCCTTAAGCTGATTGGAGAAGTGCCCTCTTTGAAAGCCCAAGATTAGGATTAAGGAGAATTGGTAGTACGAAAGGAAGCATCCACAGAAGTTGTTCAGATCTAAAATAGTTTTATTTGAGACTTTTACTTGTTAAACCTTTTCTTGTTATGTCTTTGATTATAAGACTAAAATCAACTAACTATATTGTAGGTACTTTACAATGCTCTTTTCGCATTTTGTTATTTTGGATTTTAACGTGAAAGATTAATTTCAAGGGCTAAAATTGATATAGTAGGGATGTAAATAGCAGTATCGCCCTTCTTCTCTACTGTTCACACCATGTAGCAGTGACATACCTTTGGTTCCTTTATATCCGGTTTCACCAAATGGGTAAAATTAGTTTCTCGGCTTGGATTGATTAAGTCTAGGGACTCTTCTTGTTGTTGAGAGCAAACTGATTCTCTGTTGCTAATCCAAACCAGTAAGAAAAGAGTATATGCATTATAAACTGACTGAAAGACCCCCATAATTCTCTTCCCAGTACTCCACTTCCAATTCAAATTAGCTCTAAATCTTTCTGCAGCAAACCCTAATCACAACTCTCTCAATCATCATGTCAGCAATCAGAAAGTTAAAATGCTATCTTTACCATCTCTTGAAAGAAATCAAAAGCCCCAAAACTTCTCTTATAAGCAAGATGAATAATATATTTAAATCATATAAAAGTGCATTCGATGAAACTCACACAAATTGACTTGAGAACACAAAGCTAAGACTAAGAGTAGCAAAAAGAAAATGCACTTGATAATACTCTAAACAGTAAGTAGCAGCTCAGGCCCACTAGAAACGTAGAAAAAGACAAATCAAATGATTGCAAAGATAGAACTAAATAAGACAAGGGAAGGTTTAAGGACAGAAACCAAAATGGCTATAGAAGCAAAATAGAATGATTTAATAAATCCAGCCCAAAGCATCAATAGTTACATCTACACAGCATGGGAAACAGTTAGATTTCACTCACCTAGGAAAATAACTCCTTGCTGGTAAATCATCTCCATCCATGTCCACACTAGAAAGATTAAAGAGAGAAAAGTTATGTCTTGATGGATAAAAAGCCAGAGAAGCAAAATGTGTCTATTTAAGGGAATGAGAGAGAGAAATCAAAATGCCAAGACATAAAAGAATTGCCCTGCCACCCCATAACGACACATAGAGACGAGAGAGCAATATGCATGATGCATTGTATACCAGTTATCTTCACACCGAAACAAGGGAACATCCATTAAATTCGATCAATTCAAGTTTTAAACTGGAAAAACTGTCTACTACATCAATTTTAGTGAGCTAAACTACAAGACCCTATATTAATAATTAAATAAATAAACCAGCATAGTTATAACTTCCATATTAGCTATATGTCATTGCTGCACACAAAGTAACTTGATAAAACAGTCAAAGCATGAAGTAAATCAGCAAAAAAGACGAGATAATTGGTATGCTGCTCACTCCAGTATCTGTTATGACTAAATTTTATGAAACTTGCAGAACCAACTGACAAGTTAAAATCCTCGCATGGCATATTAAATACAAGACTAGTTTTACTGGTTGTGTTCCAATGCTACACCAGCTTTCTATATTATTAAAGGTTTATGCATCACTTCATCAGATAGAAAGAGAAAAGCCAACTCTGACAACTTTAAGGATGCTTTACTCATCTTAATGAAAGACTGACAAACAATTATTATACAACCCTAAACTTCAACCAAAATGACTGAACTGAACTCTGCAAAAGAAAATGCCAGAATTTCCGTAATTTTAAAATAGTCCCAAACACCAGCAATGATGATTTCACAACCTTGGTGAATGGAGATGACAGTTTTACCAGTGATATTCCTCATTAACCAGTATTGCCAGATACCTTTTCAGTGATTTCTCATAACACATGAATACTAGTGCATGTCTAGTACATAATCCCCAGCATGTATTTTTCTTTAACCTAACAAAATATTCAATTTTCCCATGTGTATTTATATGAAGGGGAAGACGTTTTTTTTGGTTTTGCCGTGTCTAGTTTAATTGATAAAATAAGACCCCGCAACAAGAAATAGAGGATGTGTAAGGCAGAAACTTGGTGAAGAAATAACCAGACAAATAGACAGCACAACAATCAAATTTGAAAGCAATAAGATTACAGTAGCTCACTATTAGAATATAAGTTATAGGGGAATATCTGCAAGACATTAATCTGATACCGACCCCTGAATGTTAGTCATCCTGGTATTTGATGTCAGAGTTATGGGCATATCATTTATTCCAAGACACTAGGCCAAAGTCCTTGGCATATGTCAATAGAACATTACAGAGCAAGTGTAAAAAGAATAACTCTCATTTCAACATACATTACAAACATTCCAAACTCCAATACATTAGCTTTATGCAAGGCAATTTAAAAGGCATGCACTGATCAATATTTAAACAAGGAGCATCAACTAATCAACAAAGATACAAAGAAGCGAAGTATAAAGCAGCACAAAACTCACTCGGTCACAACATCCCAAATAGCCAAGTATTTTTCATTCAAAGATGTAATCTGCTCTTGCTTTTCAGCCCAGTTAGGGTGAACAACAGCGAACTTCAACTCCTCAACACCTGGATGAAGTTTAGGTAGGTAGATAAAAAATCAGCAAAAAGAAATTCAACTAAAACACAATGAACTCCCAAACAACTGTGAAAGCATAAAATCAGCAAAATATTTTTTTTATGAGGAGAGTGCTAAGGGGCAGGCACTTTCCTCAGTCGCCACAACACTCTCCCTCTTCAGCATGCCATGATATCTTCACTTTTTCAACATAAACCAGCCACCTATAATACAATTTTTCCTTTTTACTATTTTTTCCTCCTTCCTTCAATTAAATAACTTTCAAAAAGAGTAGGGAAAAAAAAACACTTTCTAATTGAAGAAATCTAGACTTTCTTCTTTCTTTCCCTTCAGCTAGTAAGAAGTTATAGTCCAGACTGAAGTTGTAGTCCAAGTTAATTTTACAAATCTATCTACATGATGTATCTATAATCTTTACTTCTTTTTTTTGCTCTTTTTTTCTTTCCTCCTTTTTAGTGAAGTTAATTAAAGTTTCCATCAGGAAATCATAGACGCTGATGATGAATTTGAATTTGTGATGCATGAAGATTATAGTCACCAATATCAATTCACTGAACTGAAATAGACACAAACACACAGGTAATTTCCATTAAATGATTGAGACTCCCAAATTTTAATTTTGTGTAGCTCAACTTCATAGTGTATTTTACCACAATATAATACATACTGAAGTTAAGAGGAATTGATTATAAGTCAATTTTGTGTTAGTGTGATTTAACCTGATGATTCACTTTCTTTATGTAATTTGACAATGTGATTTTTTTCTTTGATACTTGATTTTTTAGCAACCTATTCTTAACTCTATAATCCTTTGTATGTATACGACAGTTCTTGCATATTCTATTAACAGGGAATTATTGTTGAATACAAAGACTGTGATTTTATCTACAATTCGATAGCAATTCAACTACTTATGCAATGTCCCAGGAATTTTTTTCTTTTAGTGGAAGTCCCAAGAATTCAGATGCTGCTTGACTGCTTGTTTGCCTCCAGTCTTGCCAGCGGATGGACTAAGTTTACAATAGCTCTTCTTTCTTCAATTAAAAAAAATGTCTTCTTCTTTCTACCGTTTTGAAATTTTAATTAATAAACAAAAAAAGATAAAAGTAAAACTTGTATTTAGAGGTACCCGATTTATGTTAAAAAAAAGTGAAGATATCATGGCATGCTAGGAAGGACAGAACAATTTGTATCTATCCTTACTGGTACTTATGTTTAATTATTGCTCCCTCTTTTATTATGGTCTGTTTTAATGGGAATGGCTTCCTTCAGCAGCCTCCCAAAACTTATTGTATCGGGTTATCTTTCCTTTATCAATCTTATGAGGTATCAAAAAAGGGGAGACTGGGGGCAGCTGATGAAAGCGCCTGCCCCAAGAACTCCTCTTTTTTATTTTAAAATGGAAGACCTAAATTCCAGCCATGATAAAAACGGCATCCATATTCAGAATTACAAATCAATGTAAGTATGACTGTGTTTCCATCATGACTCATTCGTAACTTTTCTAACTCCCCATCTTATGTATGCTTTATAAGCAACTCAAAACCTAACACCTAGGCAACTCCAACCCTAATTTTGTGTTGTGTCCATATGTTGACCTTGCTAGACAGATTAACAAATCAAAGATTAGATAACAAAACGGTAAAAGTTCTTAGGAAACTTAAGAAAGGGACTATAATATCAGAATTACTAAGAAATTGGCAGTACTTTAAATAACCTAAAGCCGCTTCGATTGATTTATCCAATAAAATTGCAGTACAAATAATATTAGAAAACTGCATTCCATGAAATGTTGTTCAAACCAAAGATGATACAATGGAATTCAACAAAATGGATGCACATAGCAATAAAGGCAAGAACTAAATTTAGGGCACTAACCTGCAGTGCTATTATTACTTTGAACTTCATCTTTAGAAACTACATGAAGCTTAACCATAATTGTGTCAACCTGAACATCATCCGCATATGGAACCATAAATATTTAATGGAAAGCAGAAAGCAATATTGATAAATAATTCGTTTCCAAAGAAAATTTTCAGAGCTCACCCCTTGAAACCACTGACATTCAATATCGAGGATGTCGTCAATTCCCCACTCGAAGTGAAAGGTTCCTTGGTTTCCAATTGCAGTTGAGCCTGTGGCTCTAATGCAGCTTTTGGAAAAGCTTAGCAGTGGTTCCGTACAATAGTTATCCCGATATATAAAGTAATCAGGACGGAGAATGACTGCCATATTTCCCTGATCCTGTCAATAATTGCACAAAATTATAAATTCTCTGGAAAAAAAAAAGAAGCGTTTTGAACACTTTAATAGAGATAGTGAGAGCAATGTAAAACCGGTTAATAGAATAGATGCTGAAGACAATCTAGGAAGTTAAACTTCAATCTCATTGGTAAATATTTTCAGTGTGCAAACTACCTCTTCAGTTCATCAGTATCCTCACTAACTGAAAATAAATATTCTACTTCCAATGGAAGTAAAACATGTTGCTTTTGAATGAATCTCACTGAATCCAGACAAAACAAAGGCTGAATCATCAAATATTGGATACTCAACCTAGGAAAGCCATGTCCATTAGAATGAAATAAGTATGCTTGAAGAAAATGAGTTAAGTTTACTACAACACGTGAAGTGTCTTTTTAAATCAAGTGATAATAACGGTAAGAGGAGCATAACATTATCTACCATAATATGTGAAAATGATAGCACTAGAAAACTTCAGGATATGGAAGAAACTATAAAAACCTGATGAAACAAAAGACTGAATCATAAATTTTGGGTTATAAAAATTCAATCCATGTTCATTAGAATGAAATAAGAGTGCTTGATGAAAATAAGTATAGTTTACTATAAATATGAAGTTTCTTTTCTAATCAACTGATAATAACAGAAAGAGCATGATATAATCTACCCATGGCAGGTGAAAATGATGGCATAGTTGAAGTAATGAGCCTCCCAATCCAAAACTTTTGGATACTCAAGAAATTATAAACACCAGGAAAAAAAAAAGATTTAGGCAGATAAGAGATGATGCATTTTATCGGCTGATGTTGTAAAGATATCAATAGGGAACTTACACTGAAAGAAATGAAAATGAAAAAACTGGGTCAAATGCATACGGATTAGGAACATCTAAAAGATGATGCATTTTATCTCCAATTTATGAACACTCTTATCATACCCCAAAAGAATAAATAATTACCATTTCCAAATCGCCAAAGCAATAACCCGATGCCTGACCATTTAGAGAAACTGAAATTATGCAACAAAATATAGTAAGAACTAAGAATGGTCAAGGTACACCATCTAAATGTACAAGGAAAAAATCATGTGCATTAAATAAATAGTTGAAATCCTGCGAATAATGAGAAAATGTACCAGTCCCCTCTGCAACATCAGAAGGACTTGATGTAGTACTCTCACTTATGCATTCATCAGCATCTGACATCATGTCGAGTGGCTCGACCTGGACAAATCAAATTAACATAAAAATAAAATTGGTTTTATGATTTAAAATGCAATTTAGTACAAATGCAGAAGTTACTGTACCCTGGGAGAGGAATCTGAAAGGGCATTTATTTGGCTTTTCTTTGGTGAAGGTGGTCCAGGGCTTGAGAATCCTGTCTCAGGTGCAGGAAAGAAACTTCTTGATTCATGATTATCTAATTTAACATAAGATGGCTGTCCATGAATAGTGGACTTGGATTGTGGAGCGGCATCCAAACCAGAATTTCCTTCATTCTTAGCAAAGCCATCTTCGGTTGTACATGGAGGGATACTTGAGATATCATTGTCACAATTTCTATCACAGTCAATTGCATCAACATCTACACAAGGTATAGTTCCAACTACCTCTCTCTTAATACTGGTTCCCTGGGCAACTGGAAACAAATTTCGAAGAAAAATTATCAAGAAGAGCAATGTTGATAATGGTGTCTGTTCCGCTCTTTTACAGCTAACACAAAGTAATAAGAAGATAATAAAGAATAAATATAAATAAATAAAAAAACCCATTAGGATGAAAGCTAAAATAGAAAAGTACAATATAATAAAGTAGAAACTAGAAACCCAAAGAGGAAAAACAAATTTATACATTAAAAAAAGAACCATATCAGGTTCGACACATTTAAGATATTAAGAAAATCAACGTCTCTATATATAACTAGTAAAATTGCCTGTTAAAGGTTCAGCTTGAATAATCATTCTTCACATACATGCAATAAAAAAGGTTTTTAACCACAACTATAATTAATGAAGTTGAAAATAGTATAGCAATCTCATATCTTGTGATGAGAGGTTAGCCAATCTCTTCCTCTTGCATTTGTTGTTCCATGTAAAAGAACTCATGTATTTTAAGAAGCAAGCTTCTCGTGCTTCAAAAATAACAAAACCGTGCAGCATAGGTCAAGTGACTTTTGCATCTTGTGTCAACATATCTTCAATCCGTAATTTGAAAATTTAACCAAACTGCTGAAATAGATAACTTAAGCATATTACATGGTCAAATTCAACTGTTGCTCAAAATTTATTTATCACTTACTGGAAACTAAGAGTAGTTACCATAGTATACTTGCATTACATTTAGAATTATAAACCACGCAACAAAAGAACTAGGTATCGTGCATGAATATGTTTTTTTAATAAAAGATCGCAGAATAATGTATTTGATAATTCAAGCATATTTGACGATCCAAATTCAACTTGGGCCGCTGTAAAGGGTCATAATGCCAAATCTACACAAACCACAAGAGTAATCAATAGTAGAGCACGGCCGGTTCTCCTCTAGCATCTTGTTATTCTTACTTCTTTAATCTAGCAAATATTAATTGCCATCACTACATATAATCTGTCTAGAATTGACTTTTCTTCTTCTTTTTGAAGTTCTATATGTGTCATCCCTACACCACAAAAAATAAGCTTTTCTAATGAGTCCCAATTGTAAGCCCCCTCTTTGTGCCTTCTTCAGTACCTCATTTACATAACGGTCCAACTCATCAAAACAAGAAAGAGTTAAACGCGATTTCAATAAGGAAACTAGTTAACCCATTTCATCTGAGGTATAAATGAGATAAAAAAATTTGAATCAAAACCAAATTTTATTCAAAATCAACTTTTTCTCTCCTCTCTTCTCCCTATCAGTGCTTCACTTAATTTTTCCTTAAATAAGATTGAAAAAAGAAAAAAAAGAAAGATTTCGACTCATCTATCACATTTGCATATTTGGTATAATTTAGTCCATAAACCAGTCTAGCATCAACTAAAAGGAAAAAGATGTCAGCTCAGAATTTTACCTATATTACAACCAAGAACATATTTCAAGCCTTTTTTTCTTGGGGATGTTCAAGAAAAGAAAACATGGCACAAACCTATGATCTCCCTAAACCCTAAAGCGATCCAATTAACTCACCCAACCCGCCTCAAGTTGAGCTCCATAAACGCTACTTGCTCTCTGCCAGTAATCCTCTCTAATGCACGAAGAACTATTTCCCAACTACCATATTGGAGAGGTGCCAAATTATGAATGATATCACAATTAGACCTTAATTCATGTTCCTCAAGCCGGAAAAAAAAATTTACAAATTTTCATTTTCATATACTGAGCTAATAGAGTTTAAGAGCGCCCTAATCTATACAATTCAATGTACTCAGACAGTTCCACTAAGGTCAAGACAACTTAATTCACTTACTGTGAACATTGTCAGAAATGACACAAGCCATACAATTCAGCTTTTCAAAATTATCAGAAATGATACAAGACATGCAATTTAGCTTCTGAGTATCTTCTAATGATTCGTACGAAGTAAACAGAAGCTCTAGGGTTTTACATTTTCTACAAAAGACTGAAAATTGACTTCAAATTATCATCATAGGCATCGTGATCAACCAAACACAGAGAAGCAAGAGTACTTTGGGCACAGAAAACTCACCGCATCCGAGAAATTCATACTTCTTCAAAATTGCATTATCTTCGCGGCTGGGGTTTCTGAATTTTTTCCGGAATTTCTCAGCTGACAAATCATGAAGCTCGTCTTCTTCGCTGAAATCGAACACTTCGAGACCTGAGCTCTTCATCGTGAAGGATCGGGAGACTCGGTGACGGAACTCGGTCGAATCGTTGGAGACTCAGTGAGTGAGCATGGAATTGCGAGGATCGACGAGAGCTCAGAGCTGGAAAGGCGAGCCCTAATTTGTACGGGGATGATCCCTAGTAAGAGGGAACAGATGTTCAAAAAATAAATGAAAACAATTTCAGGTAGATCACGCGTATAAAAGGAGCGTGTAGACAGTCTCCATGATGTGATACATCGGACGGTCAGAGGAGTATATACGTGGAAATTGGAGAATGAGGCCTGAACGACATAATCTATCAGCGAGTGAGGTATTAATCTGCTAATCATATATAATTACTCACATAGTGGCATGGAGTGAAATTAAGAATGTTTTTGTTCTTAGAAAATTTGTTTAAACAAAACATACTTTTCAAAGAGAAGATTGTGGCGTGCGGGATGGTAAGTGTTCCTCCTTCCATAATCAGAGGTCTCGAGCTTGAGTCTCGAGTATGAAAAACTTTTAAAAAATTAGTAAGGAGCGTTTTACCCTCTTTATGTGTCTTCCCGACATAAATTCGGATTAGTCGGATCAGTGAGTTCCAATACCGAATAGTTTCACGGGAAAAAAAATAAAAGAAAGAAAATTATCATTTGGAAGGCCAAAAATTTTCAAATTTATTTAACGAATAACAAATATCTTTCCATTCAATATTTTGTTTTCCACTTACCAAATATAATCCATACCATAAAGACAAGATCATGAATTTAAGTTTAACTAATAAACGTAAGACAATGAGATCTTAATTAAACAACTGAAGTTGAAACTCTAAAATTTGGAGGTTCAAGATGTGAGTTTCATGAGTTGCAGATCACAGTTTATAAGGCTTCACCCGAGTGATAACTACCTTATGCGGTGACTTCTTTGTAAAATAGTGTGTCATTTTCATCTTCTTATAAAAAAATATTGATAAGCATGAATTATCCATAAATCAAGTAAAATTTGCAATGTCATGGATGCCTCTTCATATGGGCAATCCGAAGTTAAATACCAATAAGGTAGCTAAAGGTGTGATGATGACACCGTAAGTGTTATGATGGTTGAACTTCAAGCTCTTCGAATGGGTCTTATCATGGCTATGGTTGGTCGATGGAGGGTGACTGTTTGATGTTATGAGGAGCATGGATGCATTTGGATCATTCTGGCATCGTTGTTGAGGATATTGGGGAGCTATTAAGTCATCTTTAACAGCTTGTCATCTTATGTTGCTATCATGAGGAAATTGGTAGCCTTTAATTTGGGTTTGCATTATTGTAGGAGATTGGTCGTGATGGATACGAGGTCAAAGCCAATGTAAGATTTAATTCGTGAAGAATACTGGGGAGTGGATTTGTCTTGTGTAATTAGAGAGCTCTGCTGTTGTTGTTGTTGTTTCTTTTTTGTTTTATGGTTCATTGTCTCCAACCAAAAATAGAAAGTATAGGAATATTGGATCATATAGCTCGTTGTAAGCTAAAACAACAATGAAAAGGAAAAAAAATGCAAAAAAGCATCATAATTGATTTAGATGATTGCGGTGTAGGGGTAAACAATGATGAAATAAAGAAGGTCCGCATTATGGTAGCAAAACGTGAAGATCTACAATCACGTAATGATACTCGAGATTAATTTGAGCAATAATTACTAGAGATTATAATTAGAGTGATAATTAACTAAGAAATCTTGAGAGGTCATTGGAATTAGGGAGTCGATGTCGTGCTTACTACATGCAGAAAAAAAAGAAAATAGGTTTTGACGATGACGAATCCTATGAGTAGAGAGATGATTTGTGAGTTTCAAGTAGATAGTTTATGAGTGATTCGAACATAAATGAAAGAAGATCTTATGCAAGCTAATCTTTTGAGAAACAACTTCCTTTTTTTGGAAAATGAATTTATTTTCCGCAAAAATCATGAAAGTTTTGTTAACAAGGAACTCAAAGATCTACAATTAGATAACGATACTCGAGAGGGAGCTATAGATGTCATTAGATTTAGGGAGTATGTTGGTGCTTATTGCTTTGGAAGTGTTGGAGCATCGAATAATGTTTGGTGTAACCCTAATAGAGTTAGTTTGCTCTTATTTATAATAAGTTAAAATTTAATACCTTTTTAGTACACGAACTTTGGTTAGATGTACACGAACTTTGATTTAAGCC
>JAYMTT010000174.1:0-17059 GCA_036898025.1 Hypseocharis bilobata
CTATGTCAAAGTAATTTCCAAAATATTCCTAGAAGATTGTTTATATTGGAAAGGGCTTTGTTGGAAGGACATTTGAAAATAAATAAATTAGAATGTTACGAATAAAATACTGCTTGAATATGTTATTTTGTAAGTTTACATCTAATCATTCACTATCATTTCCTCTCTCCTGCTCACAATTTTACCTAGGAATCACAATTTATTCCGATAACGTAGAGAGTTTCGTTATGGTCAACGCTCAAATAGGAGTGACTCAAATTTTGGCATAACACAATGGTTCAAGCCTTTGCCATTGAGCTACTAGTAGTTGATGACTTGTTATATATATATTGTGAAACACTAAATATATATAAGGGTAATAATTATTCAATTAAAAATATTTTGATTAAAATGACTATAGTAGAGCTTTTACCGTTGAGCTACTCAGTAATTGTTGTCATTTTTGTGAAACAAATATATACAAAGGTAGTAATTACTTAATAAAATTCATTTTAATTAAAATACTAAATAAAATGACTACAGCTGAGCTTTTACCGCTGAGCTACTAGTATTAATGTGCTTATTGCGAAACAACAAATATATGTAAAGAAAAAATTAGTTTTTTTTGAAAAAATAAGATTTTTTTTATTATTAAAAAAGGGCACTTGAAATCCCATCCCGCCCCTTTTGGAGTTTTTCACACACACTAGGGGCTAGGGACAGCCCGTCCTGTTGCCTTCTCTAATTTCACCTATAAAAAATCACCCATTTTGTTTTATTTTTCTCTCTTCTACCAACCATGTATGCGGTTATCGGAATCATAAATATAATTAGAACTGAACTGTCCAAAGAGTACATGTATAATAGTAAAAAAAAATTCAATTTCAAAATAAACAAAATTTTTATTATTTTGCTAATATTAAAAACGTGTCAAAAGCAAACGAGCACGACGCGTAACACGTGTTCGAGGACTAGTACGATTTACTACCCATTACGAAATTTAAGAAATTCACTGTATATGTGTAGGCGTGCAACACGTGTTTGAGACTAGTGTGATTTACTACCAATTACGGAACTTAAGAAATTCACTGTATATGTGTAGGTGCGTAACACGTATTTGAGGGCTAATACGATTTACTACCAATTACGAAACTTAAGAAATTTATTGTATATGTATAAGCGCGTAGCGCGTGCTCGAGGGCTGGTGCGATTTTTTTTATTAATAAATTGGGGGCTAGTACGATTTCCTGCCAATTAGATAAATCTAAGAGATTCTCTGTGTATGTGGTAGGCGCTTACGTAGTCACTGAGAGATTGAAAATATAAAAACGCACTCATCTCATTCTCACGTGGGGAAAACGAAAAGGCGTGCACAGCAATATGCACACACACGGAAGCGCACCGAAACACAACCCGGACTTGTTCCCGTAAAAAAACCGGATTTCATAATCGGCGATAGGTCCGGAACATTGTAATTGGAGGATTGGTTCAGGTTCGCTCTTTCGGTCAAAAAGAAACGCCTAGTGCATAGAGAGAAGTCGGCTCCAGCAACTCAAACCCTAATTCTCATCACAATCGGTTGCTATTCTGATTCAATTCAATCGCGGTCGTAAGTTTTTTTTCTTCTGGTTTTTAGGGTTTCAGATTTTTTTTTTGATTTTTTTTTCAGTTTGATGCTCTTATTTTGCTGTTTTGTGTAATCTGATTAGGATTTTTGATCAATTTGGTTTCGTGTTTGTTCATTGTGATTAGATCGTTTCGCTGTTCGGAGGCTGGACGGATTGGTTTGATGCTTATAATTGTTGATTATTGGCTGTTTCAGCTCCAGAATCTATACTGATTTGGGACTTTGAATTTTGGGTAACAAAGATGGATTTGTTATCTAGTTGCAAGGTGCCTACTTGCTTCTTGCTCAATTCAATTTTATTGCTTCACTGAATTGTTTTCAGTTGTCCAAGTTAGTGTCAGTGTTATGTTTTGTTCTTTTTATTTTGCTCTCCGTTAGGCCGTAGTAGCTTGGCATTTAGTTTACGCAATGGTACAAGATTAAGTAGTGCTTGAAATAATGGGTGTTTGCATATGTAATAGAATGTACGGCTTTAGACTAGTATTTGACATAGAATTGTCTATGAATGTAATTAATTGAGCATGATATACAGTTCTATTGTAATGTTCGATAATATTTTTAATATTGTTATCGGGTTATTGTGTCAAATTCCTAGGCACCTTCCACATGTTGATTATAGCTTTTGTTAGTGTTGCTTTGTTGGCTCAATTAAGAACAATGTTGCAGAATATTTTGAAAATTTAAGGAACGGGGGTAAATTCTTCTTCGCGAATAAGCTATTATCCAAACAGTATTATGATCAGAAGTAGTTGTTATTTGGTCGGATAGTACGTTATGTAATATAACTTTTTTTTTGAAACATAAATACTAATGGAAGCAGGCATTCTTTTTTCTTAATTATTATTCTTTTTTCCTTTGAATTGCTCCAAATAGCATTCAGAGTTCCTTGACAGCAAATCATAGTTCTTAATTCTTTTAATACTAGCAACTCTGTGGCGATCGTTACTATTGGAAACGTTGGAAATGTTGCACTTTCAATTCATGCAGTGCAGTGAAACATTATGCTTGATATTTCCACTATACTGGCCAGTGGCGAACAATCAGCTCTACTATGTGCTCAGCCAGCATAAAGTATTGAGACGAATAAAATGAATATATTTCTAATGCTCTTGTGCTGCTTTTTCAAACACACGGATTGTATATACATATATTAGAGTTGCTTCTTCAGTATCCCTTTCGCCCAGTTTTTGTTTGACTCAAGTGACCTTCAAATTTCTCATTTGAGAGGACCTAATATGTAAATCATGTGTAAGAGGAGTGCACTTCTGAGTTAAGATTTTGTGTTGTTCTCGGTTCAAGCAAGGTTCATGAGCCTGAGGAAAAGCTCTTGCTGTCAGCGTGCCCCTACTAAATTTTGAGTTTGTTGTATTAATGTTGAAGGTTGAATGCATTTGTTGATGTGGTGCAAAGCCGAGTCCCCCCAAGCCCTCCTCTCTCTCTCTCTCATAAAATATTATAAGGTTGTTGCTGAGATTCTTATTTGCAATGAATTTTATGATAGTTTTTGTTTCTCTTGCAGGACAAGTTGGCTTATTTTCGAATAAAAGAGCTGAAAGATATCCTCACTCAGTTATGTCTTTCAAAGCAAGGGAAGAAGCAGGTCTGATGCCTGAGATAAATGCATACACTGCTCATGCCTTGCTTCTTTTTTGTGCATTGTATGGGAGCACCAATGGTCACGTCACAAATGATGCCAACTGAGAGTGGTGCTTTAGTTGTGAATCACCTTGAAGTTGTCAAGGAGTTTTTGTTTTTCTTTTTCTCTGTGGTGGTTGAGTGTTTGAAATTCATCTTGCTAATTCATTTATTGTTTTTATTGTGTGTTTAATGCTTTTAGCTTTAGTTTTGGCCCAGTCTATTAAGGTTTTATATATTTGTTTTAATATCATCATTTGCTTTGTTTTACACATTCATCTTCCATCTGAACCATCAATTTCATCACCATTTGTAGGCTGCCAAACTGAGCTTGTATTATTTGAATTGGATGTTGGATGGTTTTCCTTGGTCCGTTTGGATTTTTACTTTCATCTTTTATTAAATCCCTTACCCTTATAGGACTGAGTACATGTATCCTTTTATGTAAGGGTGATGCTTATCTGGCTCGGTTTTGGACACAGCTTATAGAAAATCAGCATTTAAGCATAAATAGAGCCAGTACATAACCTTAGTAAATTTACTAGCCCATTTGTTAGAATTATTATTGGTTAGGCCATCTTAATTAGGTTTTGAGTTGGTTTCTTTAAGGAGGATTTCATCTGATGTTTTGAAATTTATTTTGTAGGACCTTATTGACAGAATATTAAGAGCTCTCTCTGATGAAGATGGTAAATGACTCTCCTTATCCATCTCAATTGAGCAGATGGATTGTCACACTCACTAGTTTGTATTTGTCACTTTTCCATTGTAACTGTTATAACTATATTTGTTTTTCCTTGCTTTATTTATAGTGGCAAAGCTAAAGAGATTGTAACTTATAGTAGGAAATAATTTTTAGTTCATGTTCTTGTTTAGTATGGAGAACTATAACATATTATTTGCCACAACCTGATGGGTATCTTCCTTTTTAATTCAGGTTGAGACACTGATATCCATATATTTCCACTTAATTTATTCTTGTATATGGCTCATATGCTAAATATTAGCTGTAAGAGCTTTATTCTAGTGCCGTGGAATTTCGAAAGTGTATATGTATATCCTTTATACAAATTAAACTATATGATATTTTGATGAAATAGATTCAAGATATGCATTTGTGAAATTCTTTCTTCTGGCTCCTTAAATCTGGTTTTACTTATGCCTTTGCCTTTATGCTTCCATGGTTTAGAACATCTTTAGTTTCCTTACCTGTTTTTGTGTCATACATGGGTTTGAGCTTCCACTTTTCTGCACTGCAATTTATCTAAAACCAATCTCATTTATTTTTCCACTTACAGATTCTAAAATGCGGTCAAAGAAGCACGCTGTTAGAAAGGAACAGGTAGCAAAACTTATAGAAGACACATACAGGTTTGTTTTCTTTATTATTGTATCTCACCTATTTGCAATTGACAGCACACCTATTAGAGTGCACATACATTTACTGTCATGTATTTTCACTCAGCAGCATTTTGTGTCTCGTGGTTCGTGTAATAGATGTGACTTTACCTAATATTTTGTCTAAAATGTGTATATATCTAATCATTATTTTGTAATAGTTTTATGCTCTAAATACCCTTTATGTGCTCAAATGTCATGCTATTCCTCTTATTCTTGCTGACACATGTACCATCTATGCTTGTCTCCAGAAAAATGCAGGTTTCTGGGGCCACTGATTTGGCATCGAAAGGACAAGGTGCCTCAGATAGCAGTAATGTAAGACTTAAAGGTGAAATTGAGGATCGGTATCAACTAGATACTAAAGTTCGGTGTCTTTGTGGGAATCCGTTGGAATCAGGGTCAATGATCAAGGTTACATGACATATCTCTTATGTTTTTTTCCCTTCTATATGCTTGCAGTCCTTATAAGCTGCAAGAATATGTGGATACAAATGCATGGTTGACTGACTAATGTGAAGTAGTTGTAGAAGGGCATGTGATGTTTGACGTTATCAAGTTTGTCATGAAAATTCAAAAATACTATTCAATTCATGTCATTTACTTAAATGTATAGAGCATTTTTTTTTTGGATGTCATATTATGAATTATTTTGGTGTCTAGAGCATTTAAGTTGAAGCTTTAAATGTGGGATAGGAAATTGGTGATTTGAAGTGTTTTCTCATTTACCTAAAACTCTTACTAACACTTAATATTCATTTTCCAGACAAGCAATCCACTTTGGGTGGGGTAGTCAAGTGAGATTGAACCCTTAACCTCTCTGCATTTTTGTAGAGGAAGATCTTGTCGAGGCAAATGCTCGTTGCCAAAATCTGAACTTAATATTAGTTTCTGAAGTATTTTTTTGGATGATAGTTTTTTATGGGTGTATAATCTAAATGTGGGTGTTCTCAAACTCCTTTATTATTTTTCGGCGGCTGTATGGTTAATCTAGTATTTGTTGATTGCTGTAAGTATTAATATTAAAGATGTAATCTGGTAATCTTACCACGATTAGTTGTATTTGTCTTCTTCAATAAATTAGGATGATTAGTTTAATGCTGCCGTGGAAGCTATAATAAGCTAAATTTTATACCTTAGATTGGGAATCAAATGCCAACCAGTTGGTAGATATGGCATTGGAATGGACATATGGGTCTGTTTAGATTTTATTGGTTGTATATTTCTGTCCATGTCTTCCTAGCAGATTTGTGGTTCTTGGGTTCATTTAGTTATATTGTTCTTCTTCCCCCTCCCTAAGTTCCTCAAGACAACCATTTGTTGGGCAAAAATATGCAAGGGAAACCAAAAATCACAACAGATTTTTAGGGTACTGACGTGCGGGCTGGAGGTCTTGCATATCTTCTTGTTGTCACATTGTCGTGTCTGCTTTATATCACGTCATAATTGCATTTATCTTTTTCCTTCTTTTTTGGTCTTTATTTTCTTTATGCACTTGTACCACTGTCCTTTACTTATATGTGTTGCCTATTCTTTATTTTCCAGTGGCGGGTAAATAATCATTTTTTGTGTTTTGGCAGTGTGAGGACCAAAGATGCAATGTGTGGCAGCACATGGGCTGTGTTTTAATTCCAGAGAAACCTATGGAGGGTGATCCACCAGTTCCGGATTTATTTTATTGTGAAATCTGTCGACTTAATCGGGCTGACCCGTACGTATCACCTATGACTTCTGTTCTGTGAACCCTGTTCAATAGGATGACTGATTTGCATGGTTTCTGTTAGTTTTATTTATTAGCTATGCTAGGCAATTGCTTACTGTTTGACCCTTCGCGCGCGTGTGTGTTTGGTACTACCCTTCATTTATATTTTGGTTAAACAAGATTGGTTCTGGCTTCATACCTTATAAGTTACCATATTTCTTCTTATTTTAGTTGTCGGAGTAAGCTTATTCATGTAGTGAAATTTGCTTGAATTTCATATTATTGGTACCATGTGCACATGCCCGTATTGTCCTTCTGAGATATCTCTTCTTATTATATCATTTGGCCTTGGGATGTCTTTTGCTTATGGGCTTAGTTTGATTTTTTTTCCTTAGTTCTGTTACATGTGATATCATTTTGTAATAATAGTATTACTTTGTGCTACAATACTACAAGCCCCTTTGGGTTTGTGGATCTAAAAATTATGATAGTGTTGCATGCGCATGTAAACTGGATGTGCATGTATATGGTTTTGCATGGATGCTCATATAAACACTAATAAACATGACACGGGTAAACTGGGGACAACTGAATGGTGAATGAGTTTATACATTCAGGATACCTTCCTCAAGGTTATAACATCCTGAGTGATTTATCCTAAAATTATTAAATAGAGTAATGCAGTAGAGTGTATTGTGTATTGTGGGGGTTTTGTTGTTGTATAATACGCTTTATGGTTTGTTGTTCTTCAGTGTTGGTATGTTAAACTTATATTATAGTATGCAGTAATTAATTTGTTTACCATTTTCTTTATGTCTCAACTTTTATGATATTGGGGCCATTTCTTCTGCCTAGGTTGTATAACTAAATTGCCCTATTTAATAATTTGATCTTTCTAGAATGCAGTGGTATATATTTGCTATGATTTCTTTTTCAAGCTTAATTTTGAAATGTTCATTGTTTCCTTTGTATGCAGTTTTTGGCTTTCGGTAGCACATCCTTTACTTCCTCTAAAGTTGACTACTACAAATATTCCTACTGATGGGTGAGTACAATATGTACATGTCTTTTTTCCAATTAGATTCTGATTCGGAAATCATGAAGGTAGCCAGAGATCTGAATCTAACAATAACTCTTGATTTGAAATGAAAAGGTACAAGAGAATGTTTGTTTGATTGTTAGGAAGTATTGGAAGTATTCTTCTGTGTTTATTGTGGCACCTTTTTTTTCTTTGGTTTTATTCAGGGTTATGCTTTTATGAAATTTTGAGCCACAAATTAACATAGTATTGCAAACTATTTACTCGTTGGGTTGCTAGCAATTGACTATTATATTTATTAAAGTCTACCTGTCTTATAGAAGGAACAGTGGGCTTGTATGTCATATAAGTATTATGTGACTGTAGACATTCTCTCGACCAGTTGCATATTAAGTATTGTCATTTTAGCTGTTAGATAGATGTAGTTCCCTTTTGACTTGTGTTTAATTTGGTTATGTGCAAAATTTTTCAGCACAAACCCAGTGCAAAGTGTGGAGAAAACATTTCAACTAACGAGGGCAGATAAGGATTTATTGGCAAAGCAAGAGTATGATGTTCAGGTTAGTTTGTATAATCATGCCTAATGATTTGAATCTCTTGTTCAGTTGTAGGTGTTCTGATTAGTTATGCTTAATGACTATGTTCTAGGCTTGGTGTATGCTTCTGAATGACAAGGTTCCATATAGAATGCAGTGGCCACAATATGCCGATCTACAGATCAATGGTATGGAATTAGTAGTTCCTGTTTGGTGACTGCACATATATAAAATGATGGGCTACTTGCCTATGATTATTACCCGATTTTGAAAATTATGGTATTGGATAAGCATGTTTGTTTGTTTTGGTATTGTTATTATTATAAGAAGTATATTTTATGTATCAGTACTTTGCCATTGTATCGTTTGAAGTGTTTTATATATTTGTTTATGTTAAATATTCAATGGGGTATTTCTTGGCTCCATGTGTTTTTTAATGAATCAGTGTTCCTTCAAGTGATATTTAAATTACTTGTTTAGTAATTGTCTGGTCTTACAGGTATTCCAATGCGTGCAATTAATAGACCTGGTTCTCAACTGCTAGGGGCAAATGGCCGTGATGATGGCCCAATTGTGAGCTCTTTCCCTTTCACAATGTTTCCTTCTACTATTCATTGGTTTGTGTTGGGGGGGGGGGGTTGGACTTGTTTCTTTCCTTATCTATTAAAACATTTTATTTGTTTTAGTTTTATTTCTTAGTTTACTTATTGCTCTTTTGTCAGATCACACCATGTACCAAAGACGGAATTAATAAGATTTCCTTAACAGGATGTGATGCTCGCATATTCTGTTTTGGAGTCAGAATTGTGAAGCGGCGTACAGTTCCACAGGTTGGTCTTTCTGAACAAGATATTTTTAGATGCATTTCTTGTAATACATATATTTCTTGATTTTTACCTTCTAATCATGTAAAAAGGCAATAGAATTACAGTAGCTATATTTCTATGGACTTTCAAGATGCATTCAAATTTGGTTTCCATTTCTTTTGCTGTGGACGGTGGAAGTGATGTCAATTTTGTTGGTTAAAAGATTTCTTTATATATACATTCTGCTCAATTATCTACTATTTAATTGTTAAATTCTTGGTTATTAGATTAGTTAAATTGTTTATAATATTTTCTTTACAACACATGTTAAAGAAGTCTGTAATTTAATGTTTAAGGTAGTGATCTTTCCATTGTAAAAAGGATCGATGTTTATATGTTGAAGTGCTGATATGTATCCAAGAGCTGAAATGTGTCAGATATTTCTGAGTATTATACCCATAGGATATAGTGGAGGGATATTGGTAGTTGTTATGGAAATTTTTGTGCCACATACAATGCATTTTCCACTATGATTTTTCATGGTGCTTGATTCTGTGCTCTTTAGTTTTTGGTAATGCTGAAAGACTTGGTTATCTTTCTCCTGTCCTTTAATTTCCATTTCATATGTGGTTAATATTTACTGTTTTTATTTTTATTTTTTAGATTCTTAACTTGATTCCCAAGGAATCTGATGGTGAGCGATTTGAGGATGCTCTTGCTCGTGTACGTCGTTGTATCGGAGGTGGAACTTCAACTGATAATGCTGATAGTGACAGTGATATTGAAGTTGTTGCAGATTCTTTTGGTGTTAACTTACGTTGTCCTGTAAGTTGAAATAACAGGTTTATGGAATTTTTTCTGCATGAGCTAATTTGTTCTTTTGTGTGTGTTTGGCATCATGCAGTGGAAATATCACACACTATTATTTCAGACAATATCTTAATTTAAAATTTGTATAATATAATTTGTGTACCAAGAAATCAGTGTTGCATATTGCAAGATTACCAGTCAAGAATGCTTTATGTACCACCATTAACAGGTGTCAAGTTTTCTACCTACATGGTACTAGCGTTCCAACAGGACATGCTCAATCTTTTTCTCCTTGTATCATCATATTTAGAATTGAACCGTGTTTTGATGTATGCAATTTGCAGATGAGTGGTTCAAGAATGAAGGTTGCTGGAAGATTTAAACCTTGTGCTCACATGGGCTGTTTTGATCTTGAGGTTTTTGTGGAACTGAACCAGCGGTCTAGGAAGGCAGGCAACTGAACCGAATACTATTTTGTTTGTTTGTTTGTTTGTTTCTCTTTTATGTATCTTATTTATTTGAGCAAGCTGTAACGTTGCTGCAGTGGCAATGCCCCATTTGTCTGAAGAACTACTCATTAGAGTATGTAATCATCGATCCGTATTTCAATCGCATCACATCTTTGGTATTTGTCTACCTCCTGGTTTTATTTAGTTATCAGTCAAGGTTACTTAATTTGGACGTTCATATGATTTGGTTTATTTTTGTGGTGAAGATGAGGCATTGTGGAGAAGATGTAACTGAAATTGAGGCAAAGCCTGATGGTTCGTGGCGTGTAAAGGCTAAAAGTGAAAGTGAGCGTAGGGATCTTGGGGATCTTGGGCAGTGGCATGCCCCTGATGGTACACTCTGTATTCCTGCCGAGGCAGATGTTAAGCCAAAAGTGGATGCATTGAAGCAGATCAAACAGGAAGGTTTTTCCGAAGGTCATACAGGGTTGAAACTTGGAATCAGGAAGAATCGCAATGGGATTTGGGAAGTCAGCAAACCTGAAGATATTAACACATCTTCTGGTAATAGATTCCAAGAAAAGTTTGAAAACAATAATCAGAAAGTCATCCCTATGAGCAGCAGTGCCACGGGAAGTGGGAGGGATGGTGAAGATCCTAGTGTAAATCAGGATGGTGGTGGGAATTTTGATATCACTACCAACAATGGAATTGAGCTTGATTCTTTTCCTTTGAATGTTGATTCAGCATATGGATTTACTGATCGTAACCCATCTGAGCAGTTGGGAAATGCAGAAGTTATAGTTCTCAGTGATTCAGAAGAGGAGAATGACATGTTGACATCTTCTGGAACTGCCTACAAGAACAATGGATCTAATATTGGCGGCATTCCTTTTTCTGTGCCTCATACTGGAATAAATTCGTATCCAGAAGATCAACCACTTGGAAATGGTGGAAATTCATGCTTGGGTTTTCTTAATACTAATGATGATGAATTCGGGAACCTTTGGCAGTTACCTCCAGGGACTCAAGCAGGACCTGCATTCCAATTATTTAATTCAGATGCAGATGTCTCAGATGCTTTAGTCAATTTGCAGCATGGTTCTGTTAACTGCCCCCCATCAATAAATGGATATACGCTGGCTCCAGAGGCTGCCTTGGAATCTGCTACTTTGGTCCCGGATTCTTCAGTTGGTCGTTCTGACACTGACATGAATGGCAGCTTAGTTGATAATCCTTTGGCATTTGGGGGAGATGATCCCGCTCTACAAATATTTCTTCCGACAAGGCCTTCAGATGCATCAAAGCAGTCTGATTTGAGAGATCAAGCTGACGTGTCAAATGGCGTGCGTACTGATGATTGGATATCTCTTAGGCTTGGTGGTGGTGCCAGTGGTGGTCATGGAGACTCTACAGTGGCAAATGGGTTGACTTTGAGACAGCATATGCCATCCAGAGAAGGCACCATGGGTTCCTTAGCTGACACAGGTTTGTTCCTTTTTACATAATTTTATACTTGAGCATCTAGGGTTCCTCGAACAATGTGATATCTCACTCCTAGACGGGGCTACTCTGTCTTAACCCAAAAAAACATACTATTTTTTGAATAACTACGGGCATGAAATGGACTGAATGAAATTAAAGAATTACGCAATTATTTTTTCTTTGAACAGGAGGGTGTCTTCGATATACCTATTTTTCGAGTCCTACTTTTCTTATCACATCATGACTAGCTGTTTCAGAACCATCATCTGATTTGCTTTTGAATGCCTGAATGGTTTTGTAATATAATATTATCTTTAGAGATTTTAATTTATTGAGGCTAATTATTACCCGTTTTGCAGCTTCTTTGCTTCTTGGTATGGATGATGGTAGGCCTGAGAAGTCAAGTAGGCAAAGATCAGGTAGTCCTTTCTCATTTCCTCGGGGAAAACGATCTGTGAGGCCACGGCTGTACCTTTCTATTGATTCAGACTCTGAGTAGAGGCAGTTGACCTTGTTCATTACGAGATACTTTTGTCATTTGGTGCGGTGCCGCTTGAACTCGTATATTTTGTGTTCAGAGCTTGATGATGCGTTTGGAGGTTATGCAGCAGAACAAAATGAATTTTTTGCTGGTGCCTGCAGAGTCATTTGCGAAATTGGTGAGTGGTAGGCCTTGTACGTCATTCTCAATTGTTCCTATTCTTGCATGACAGATGTTCATTCATTCCAACTGTTCGAACAGGGTTGCCACAAGTTATTTCGCCACTCATTTTCAGTGGTGATCTGCAGGTCCAGTGCCAGTAATTGTACAGGTCATTTTTAATTCTGAATTAGATTCATCCATTGGATGTATGGGGAACTTCCCTTGGCTGATACTAATGCTTTTCTTCTCTCCAGGTTATAATGAGAGCAAATAGCTTGTAAATCTTTTCACCCAGATTCAATTATTTATAAAATGAAATTTATTTTAGAAGAAAATAGTTAAACCTAGTGGTTTTCGCTCGGTCAGGGTTTTATTCCATCTTCACAGCTAGGCATCGATTGCAAGAATTGTACTGTAATTTAGAAAAAACTTGTTCGAACCATTTTTTGTGTTTATATAGATAATGCAATGTTTTAGTGTTTTAAGGACACCAAGAAATATGTTGTAGGTAAGGCTTCACGTTCATGGATGGCATTTGACTTGATGGCAGAAAAAATGACCTGTACTCTTCTCTCTCCGGATTTCAGATCAGTATAGTATTTGCTTTTGGTCTCGCGGAAGCAATATGCTCCTTGACTTTGTTGTTTGGGTACAGATTTCATCATATAATAGTGTAATATGTACTCATGAACAATATAATGAAACTTGGAGATTGGATTTTTTCGTTTTTTTCAAGTATTTTTATGTTTTATTCTTCCAAGTTTATTAAGATGAGTACATGGCCTAACTATATTATGTATGAATATATAATATTTTGATATTTTTTAGATTGTGCATAGATCTTTTACATTGTCAAATGTAATATTCTATTTTAGATGACAATTATTTGATGCACGGTATTGAATTAAAAATTTATTTCTTATTTGAGGTTTTTCAAATACTGAACAAATATCCTTGTACTAAAATAAAAAAGCTTATAAAATAAAATTTTATATGATAATTATTTAGTACATTGTAACAGATGAAAATTCAACCTCATAATTAGCTTCGTGCAAATGTTAAAAATAAATTACTATTGATTACAATTAAGCGCTTCAAACAAGCCTTGCCTATTACCCTCTTGCTAAATAATCTAACTAATATGGTTCAAAAGATTAAATTTTTTTTTTGAAGAATTCAAAGTACTTATTTCGAAAACATTCAACACTTCTTCTGTGTGAATTTTTTCAACAGAGCCTATGTCATTTGCACCTTTTAAATTTTCTGAAATTTTCTCATATGGCGTCAACTTGGCACATGAAAGTCAAATTTCTCCTCCAATAGAAAATCAATTTCCTGTGATAAAGAATAAACAATTTGTGATAGAAAGATTAGTGCTACTTATGCATTTATTTCGGTTGCAACTTGGCATATGAAATTTGCAATTTGGTCAAAGTTTACTTACCAAATCAACAAAAAAATCTCCTTTGTAATATCATAAAGTCTGAGAGCACCAGACTAACTACTCTGCAGCACAACTGCAACCATAGTGATTTTTCAACTCTATTATTGATGACCTTCAAAATCTTTAGTATTTTTCTCATTTCATTAGGCATAAAATTAAATAGCAGTGTCAAATTTATAAACAGTATAGGAAGAGGGCATACGAGGGCAAGCAGAAGTGAACAACAGGTGGTTGGAGACTGGAGTGGCATACATTAGAAGTCCGTGTCCACAAAATGGAGACATTCACAATAGAAATACTGAAATCCAAAACTGTCAAGTCAACCTTGTAAGTCATAATATCCCTTTTCAGTTGTTGAAGTGAATCATAAACAAGAGATCCCAGAAAGAAATTGTTCTTCTTTGACAGCGACTCTATTTGGAACGCCTGAAGCTCTCGCAACCCGGGCAGTTGTGCAAGCTTTCATGGATGTAAATGTCACAATCAAGACAGAAGTACTGTTTGCAATTTGGGCAAGTAACACAATGGCCAGGTTTGTTTCCTGCATCAAAACCAGTAAAATAAATTGTGAGAACCAAAACTTCTTCCAAAAACACAATACCTCCACATCATATACTACAGTTATAGGTGATCTGTATAACAATAAGAAGTAAGAATCTAAACAATTTAGCAGGAAAATCGGTGGTGAGGAACTTGGTAACAAAGGTCTTAAAAAACAAAATGCTCCGTTTCATCCTTTTGCTTATAGAAACTCCATCATGCATTACATCACTTCAAATAGCAAAATAACTGCAAGAATAGTGTGTGTGCGCGCGCCAAATGCATTTCTGAATTATTCAAAGACAGTTGATCAAATAGCAGAGTAGACTAGAATAGAATTTTTAACGAATTAATTGCAAGGCCTTCATATAATGTTTTTCTATGACTCCTTACCAGGACTCGGAAGACTTTGTTGGCACCCATAGCAATTTCTTGGCACTCCTTGATGGGATCTATTTAGAAGGGAGGGTGATAACTCATCGAATGCTGTAATTGGAAACAGATGATGATACGATCTTGCCAAATGGGGAGAGGAAACAAGTGTTAGCCCACAAATACGACATTCGGTTGGTAGTTCACATACACGAGCCTTGCATCTTGGACAAGTGTAACCCACACCAACCTTGGCCTCTTTGTGACACGAACAAATTGAAACAGCACCCTCTGCTGCTCTTTGTGGGAAACCCATCTTGATCAAATTGGAAATAGCAAACTCTGCTATAGCTGGAGGGGGTGGTGCGTGCTCCAATATCAACTCTTTCAAGTGGGGCTGCAAGAGAAGATATAAGTATCAAAATCTTTTGAATATTGGAAATTAAATAACAGAGAAACTGTTGCTCGTCACAGAACCAGATAAAAGATAAAAACCGACGCCACTCTCAAATTTTTTGCAATTTGAAAAGGTAATTTTCATCTTAATGGTGTAAAGCTTGCGCTCAAATGCTTTCAAAACTGAAATAAACACATCCTGATTCTACGGTCTCCAAAAACTTACTACTTGGTCAAGGTGTTAAGCTCACTGCTCACCTCATCTAGTGCCACAGAGTATGATCCACCAGTTTCTTGGCAGAGATGTTTGCATATAAAAATTTCTGCAGAGAGACCAATAACTGAACACCGTATTTTAGATTTCTTGCATGTCTGAATTGTCTCCATTATATCTCCTGGATCGCAGGTACTGAGAGCCGAATATAAGATCAGAACTTCACGATGACCATAAGAAGGAATTTGATCAAGATTCTCACGAACGAGATCCAAGGCATTCTGCAGGGAGGCAGCACCGGAGCACCCCAACTTACCCATCAGAGCTTTAACATGAGATTCAGGGCTGCCACCGAGATCTGTTAAGCATTGAGCAACACCATCTTTTATGGTAACCAGTCCAATTTGACTGAGCGGATTCTGGTCAAAGAATTCCCTAATAAAAGATTCAACATGCTTCGCAACGACAACCATTCGGCTTGGTCGATAATCCATCTCTCCAGCTGCCTATACACATTGATAGTAATCAAATTAATGATGATTTAGCAGTCAAATGAACATTTACAAGAACTAGAAAAAATTTCTATCTTTGTTCAGTTTCATTATCCATTTAAGATAATCTGAAACAGACCAGCTTTTTTTGACTCAGAAGCCATTTCCTATCTGCAGGAAACCCTTCCACTGTTGCTTAGCTCCCCCGTCCCCTCAATAAGTACAACACTGCTTTAATGATCATCAAATTAAAGTTTGCAGAATCACGCATAACTAAATTCATTATATAACCAGAGTCATGAACTATTACTACTTGCAACTTTTCAAATTGGTGTTTGTTTATGTGAACATGCCTTCCTCTACCCCATCCATAATACTTGTTTTGACCATCCAATTTCATAAACTGGATCCTGAATGTCTGAATACCTCCCTGGACCTAGGCAGTAAATCCAGTCACTGAAACATTTAAACATTTATGGACTACAAGACCAATGGATTATGGCATTAAATTGGACACTGCCAAACTGTAAATGCATCAAAAAGCAACGCTACTACTAACTATTCATGTTGCCATTGACATGTAACAGACTTGACTTTTCTTTTGGTTACCTGAAATCTCCAATCGCACTATAATTTTCTCATTGACAAGTGGGTATTCCATCTAAAATCATACTAGACCTTTTTTTCTTTTTTAAACCAGAAATCTCCAATTGCACATATAATTTTCTTTCTGTTTGTTTCTAATTCATTTAGTAAGTACTAACTGACCAATGATGACAGATGTATGGCAGGACAGAATCATATTCCATAATTCAGAAAGTGCAAGTGATGGATCAAATACCGCGGAGAGATCAATGACGATGTACAGATAACGAATTAGGCCTTTCTGGATTCGAGCAGCAGTTGATTTGGAGTTAAGGGAACGAAGGCGACGTCGATACTGAGCATGGTAGAACATCTTGTCATCAATTGGGCGAAGAAGTCCAGACTCGTCCTCTTGCAGAGATTCCCATGATCTTTCATCTGCATAGGTTCTCTCCCATGCCTCCATGTCTCCGCCATTACCCTCATCTTCATCATCATCTTCTTCTGCTTCTCCATTCAATCGTCTTCTTTCTCCATTGTTCATTTCTCACTACAAGAAAGATTAAAAATGATGCATAACTTCAGACTTCAGAGTAGTAAATACTAAATATTGATTTCCCTTAGCTAATACAAATTTTATTTTCTTCTTTTTTTTTTAAATGCAGCACATGTAAAATCAAATGAATCTCAGCTTTCTCAGAAACCGAAAGGAGAGACATAAAGATTTTCTAGGATACCTTCAGCAAATTTTCTCAGGAAAATTCGTGAGAAATTTTTTTATGCTGCTGGGGATTGTGGCTGTAGCAGTGGTCCGGCAACGGATTCTCAGACTCGAAACCGGCCTGAGACTGAAAGCGAGACGTTGATGGTTTAGAGAAGAAGCCAAATTTTGAGGTAGATCCTATTTG
>JAYMTT010000175.1:0-17035 GCA_036898025.1 Hypseocharis bilobata
TGGGATTGGCACTCAACACTACAATGGACATTAGATAGCACAGGAAAAAAAAAAGAAAGAAAAAACAACTCCATTTATAATTGAACTATTAAAGGAAATAATTACAAAATTGTTGGTTTTAATTCTAATTATTATACAATTGTCATCTCCCGTAAAATCGAATGTGAATGATTTTTTTTAACATACCGAAGAGTTGAGTAAAAATTAACTCGTGGCTCTATACTATCGTTTAATAAAAAAAATAAAAAATATATATAAGAATTGGAAGAAAAAATCGAAAGTGACGAGTTTATCTAATTTGAAGTTTTGTGAAATGCAGAGAGAATGGTTTATGTGGACAAAGATCTGACTAGTATCAGAGATTGAGAAGAAATCTGTTGCAATTAGTGAATAGTGTTCTTCCTTTAAAAAGAAAAAATATTCTCGAATGAAGGAGTATAATTTATTAGAGGTTTTCAATAGTTGAGACATTAGTACATTATGTTTGCCTTTTTATTCCTGTCTGTTTGCATATGAGTTTTAGCCATCTCTATAATTCTCCTGTAGGATATATGTTGTATTGTTGTTGTTGATGTATGTTGTACTATAATGTAGTATTGGTATTCTACTCCAAAACTCAAACTAGTTCTAACCGCAAAAATTTGGTGTCGGGCAGGAATCATTTTCTTCGTGAACTTTTATAGCTGATAATTTCTGTTTTAATATGGCTTGATTGTAATTTTCTGAACCCTACATCCAGAACATCAATCTAGGGCGTGCAGAGTTATTTATATGGTGTTTGTTATAACAACAACAAAAATAAAAGATATTATAAGTTTCAAGATCTGAGTTTTTGTATTATAGAATATGACACATAATGGTTTCATTCTAGGACCATGCAAACAGCTGTTGGAGTCTTTGGTGTTGAAGCCTCCAAAGATGGGGTCAATGGAACTCCACTTATGGTGGAAAATGCAGGGAAAAGTTCCCGGCCTGCAATCTCAAGTGTTGATTGCCCACCATTTATTGCAGTGGAGCTCTGTCGAGAACATTTGGTATGTCATCTAATTTCAGTGATTCCACACTGTATCATCACATCTCCAATTCCTAAGCAGAAACCTTGTTATTGTTAGAATGATATTTATGGAAAGTAGTGTTTTAGTCTTAAGATTTTCACCCTCAAGTCTTGCAGATTTCTCCATTCAATTTCATTAAGTTCATATTAAGATTTTACCCTGATTAGAAAATTGCTTAGATTTAAGTTTCTTTGGTTATTTCGTTGTTATGATTGTTAAAGCTTGAATCAATGGATACTGGATGGATACTGGTTCTCTTGAATGGCTATGTTAATGGGGTCAATTGATACTGGCTCTGTGTGTGTGTGTGTGTGTGTGTGTGTGTGCCAATGAGATCCACTTCACATGTGGGACCAAATTGCCTGCATGGCATTAAGTTATTGCAATTATCTGGGCCGTATATTCAGGCAAGTCCAGTGTGGGTTCCACGATCCACATGGATTGCTGATTGTTGATTATGGAAATAGTTGATTGTCTTCTCCTATTGTAAGACTATAACTTATTATACTTAAATATGAGGGAAGTAATCTTCTTTAGCAAGATGTTTATATTTATTAGCTTTATTTTATGTTAATCATGTCTTCAAGAAGCTGATTGCATGTAGTAACTTCATTTTATGTTAAGGTCAGGACACAATAAAAAACTGCACTTTGATAATTCATGCATGTTACCTTTTCCTACAATTTGAGGAATGAGGATAAGACAAATTAGACACCTAAATACTTATTTGTACTTGGCATTCTTCCTGAATGCTTATTAAACTTTTGAATCTTATCTTAGTTTAATGCATTAGACGGTATGGATACCTGGCTTCTGTTTGGTGCGAACCACTTTTTATTGTAAAAGTTTCTGAATTTCCAAGAAAAGATATTGTAGTGATCATTTTCAACATATACATGACAATGACATAGAAGCATGAATTATTTACACTTGCCGGACTCCTGGCAATTTTCTCTGTTTTACATCCATTTTTTTCACATAAACAAATTAGTAGCAGACTATTTATAAAAAAATAAGCTGATAGTTTGGTTTTCGTTTTTATTTGTATTTTTAAATATATTATTTTAGCTGGCACTTGGTTTTGCCTATCTCTTTTCATTGATATATATATATATTTTTAACAGGGAGTTCATCCATGTGATAAGAGAAGCAGCATTAACGAGTATAGACCTCTTTTTCCTGCAATCGATTTTTCGCTGGCAAGTATTTTACCTCAATCAGTAGTTAGTTAGAAATATATTCTATTACTGTGATTGTTATCTTTGGTTGCTGGTTTCCTATTCTGACAACATTAGTAGGAAGTAACTCCTGTCGGATTTTTTCCTGTTTTAGATAGAAAACGACGATGATGTTCTGTGGAAGGCTGACATTAGAGAGACAAATGAAGAGGTTGCAGATAGAGGAATGAAGTTTTTGAATTGGTGACTCTATTTATCTTGTCTTTTCTTGATAACTTTTTATTTCTTTCATTAAGCAATGACAATATTTATGGTCCAAGTGTACATATCTGGAAGTGGCTAGGTCAGCTTCAATTAGATCTACTGATTACTAGGGGAGCTATTATTAGTACTTTTCTGTGGCTTCACGATGAGCACCTAGAGATGTACTTCAGTTGATAAATTGATGAAGGATGCAGCTATCACCAGGTTTTAATACAGTGGTTCAAGATGCAGTTTTTCCAACTTCAAATTCAGTTACTACCATTCCGATCTTTCTTAAAATTCTGAAATTGTTTTCTTGGCCATCCCTTGTAAATGAAAATATTCTGAGTCTGATATAAAAATATTATTATAAACTCATATTTGGAGATTCCCTCCTTTTTCTTTCAGCTTCTTGCCGTGACTATTTTTTTTCTGCAGAAGATCCATTATGTAATTAACTAATTGAATGTTCACTTTCCCCTTAAATGTTACAGAAAAAAGAACGTTGATGATTTTATCACATGAGGTGTATGCCTATATCATTGGCATCATTCTATCTCCTCCTTCGAACATTATGCATTTGCGTTATGCATATTGGCTATTTTCTTATAGCATATTTGACTTTAAACACCTCCTAACTACTTGCTCGTATTATTTCCATTTTCGATTGCTCTAGGCTGTGGACACGACAGGAAAAGGAGATTGCAGTTGTTAGCCACAGTGGCTTCTTGTTTCACACATTAAGTGCTTTTGGAAATGATTGTCATCCATCTGTGAAGAGTGAAATATGCACACAGTAAGTGCTTTGCTTCTTTTATATAACAAACAATTTAAGGTACATGTTTATGAAACTACTATAAAGAACAACGAAAATATATGCTAGCATGAGCTGCTGAATCCTTGTTGGTGACTGAGCAGCTTCACATGAAAAGAAGCTTAAATCTAAGTCATTTATTTCTGCAATTACATATAGTTGCAATAGTTGTTAATTTTCATTATTTATTTCAGAAGTAGGGTCACTGGGTCTTTGAGCTACAAGACAGGTAGCTCTGCCTTTTTCCATAACCCCACCCCACCCTGCCCAATAGGTTTTAAATCGAGACCTCCTAGCTACGCATAAGTTCGAGTCTCTGACCATTGGGGATAATTGTTCATTTTATTTATATATATAGTTGGATATGTCTCTTGATTTTATGTAACCTAATCTTTTTTTGAAACTAGTTCTTGAAAGTCGCTTTCACCGGCTACAGAAGACTATTAAAAAAGTTTGGTCTCTTCAAGGAGTCTGAAAGATTTCTCTTTATTCTTTCTTCTCTTTTTCTCCTTGATTTGAATCACTATTCTCTATTAGCAGCAGAGATCCTCATCATGCCGGTGTTTTTCTCATGTCCTAATGGTAGTTTAATATAATTGGTCCGGGAAATTTAGAGTGATGTCTGAAGTGAGATTCTTGTATACAGTCACAAGTTTCCTTAAATTAAATGATATTGAGTTCGGGAACTTCAGGTGTTGAACGGTAGTGTGGATGGACCCCAGAGCTGGTTTCATCTCTGAATTCTTTCACCTTATGCTTCCTACACCTAGTTGCTAAACAAAAAAGAAAAACAGGGTACTCAAAATTTGAGTTTTAAGCATTATAAGATAGTGATCTCCTTTATATTACGCTTCTGGATCTTCATTCTCTATAACTAAACAGTAGTATTTGCATTTTATCTATGCAGCTTTGCCAATTGTGAGCTCCGATCAATGGTTATTGTTGATAGAAGGTGAGCATATCATATCCCTAATCTGGAGAAATCATTCATTAGTTGATAAAAAACACTACTTAAGAAAACGTTTTAATTTTCTCTCAACTCATCTCTGCAGTATGATGGGGTCAGATTCTTCAACAACCAACTATCCTGGTAAAATTCCTGCTGGGCTTGATCTTCCGAGTGATATTGCAAAGGAGAAGCATGCAGAGGAGGGATCTGCTCAGTGATGAGCAGACAGGACTGTAATATCCTTACCGTGATTTTTTAAGTGATCTGCTGAAATTCACATGTTAGGAAGAAGAACAGGGGGCTTCGTTTATTATTAAGCTGGATATCCCTGTTAGGGAATTTAAGATTCTTCTTACTCAAAATACGTAGGAGTTATAGTTTCGAGTTTTATTAAGATGCAGACTTGGTGCCTTTGATTAACCTTACGGAGTTCAGGTCTCTTTGAGAAGGTGTCAATGACATTTTTTTTTTAAATGTTGCATGAATACAGTGATGTTTCTTTCTCATAGTTTCACTGATACAAGATTGATGTTGTTGAGAATATTGTGACTGCTGCGTCAGGAAGTTATACACCAAAGGAATGTTTATTGAGGCTTCATAAAATGTTTGGACCATTTTGATCCAAAAGCTTAAGTTAATTATCACGAGTTCAATAATTGTGCAGGATACAATTGTGCTAGCTCGAAGTAAGTGGGACAAATCACTTGGACTGTGTAGTATATGTCGCATGCAAATCTATGGGTTTACATACGAGTCTCTAAGCATGCTCGTTTACAACTTTCGGGATCATCATTTTTTAGCTTATTCACCTTTTGGGAAGAAGTTAAAACTCATGATTTCATTCAAATTATCAACTTAACATTTTGGACAAATCCGGATTATTCAGGAGTTATGAAAACGTTCATGCATGTCAGTATCATCACATTCACACACATGATCAAGAAAAGAATCGAGATGGCTTTATGATTACGTTGAGAGACTGTAAATAAAAAGTATAATAAATATTATTTATTTGTGCTTAATTCTGATCAAAACATCAGAGTTTGAAAATTGATACACACATATATACTTGTACTATTGTTACACATTGTCTGTGTATTGTTTATTTCTATTTCTTTTTTAAAAAAAAGAAACGATAATAAAAACAATAAATATATCTAGTAATACAATACAACAAGTAAGTGGTAACACCGTGTCCCATGAATGATACGCAGTACTTTCAAGAATTCTAGGATTAGAAAGGAACGTCGGCGTTTGATACTCTCGAGCTGAGCACGCGTTGTTTCAACTTTCAATTAAGAGAGGCCAGCCAGAGCCAGCCAGTAGCCACAGGCACAGCAAGGCAATTCAATTGACAAAACTAAGCAAAAGCAACTACGAAACGAAACGAAACGAAATCGAGACGAGCCGACACCATTTCTCTGCCTTCTCATTTCATATATATTACTATTAATTATCCCCTACTTTCTCTTTCTCTCTCTCTCTCTCTCTCTCTCTCTCAGCTTCAAGGTTCAAGGTTAAGTATCTATCTCTATCTCTATCTTCTTAATTTTTTAGCTACTTAATTAATTATATATAATACTAACATTTAGTAAGTACTATATGTTTTGCAGATCATCAATATGGTACATATGGATGATGATGCCAGTGCTGGTCGTCGTAAAACTCTTCACTTGGTCCGTAAATTACTACAATTTTATTCTTTCCTTTTGTTTTTAATTTGTTAAAAAATTAGTAGAATATAAATATATAGTAGTTTCTCCCAGCTAGATAGATTAATTTGTAGTCGAGTCGAGTCGAGTCGAGTCATAGGATAGGTAAAATCAAACCATGTTTTTGGTGTGATTATGATTAATTAATATATGATGATAATGATGATATATGTACGTATATGTATAGGTGAGACATGCACAAGGGATTCACAATGTAGAAGGAGAAAAGAATCACGATGCATTGATGTCTCCAGAATTATTTGATGCCCATCCCTCCCCTCTCGGCTTGCAACAAATAATTACTAAATGGAAGTTTATATATATTTGGTATTATTTATTTATTTTGAAAATTTTGAATTTTGCAGTTTTTGGCAAAGATTAGGGCGAATGTTGAAGTTGCCGATAATAATGGTAATCTAGTTCAATAAAGAGAGATTTTATGCCACCTAAGCAGTGGCAAAGCCATGATTTTTTAGTAGAATGTGCTGAGTTTGTGACCTATGGTGTGAGTTATTAGATTTTTGGGTGCTCCACAGTACGGTACACAATTATTCTCATATACATTAAAATATTTAAAATTAATTGTAAATTGAATATCAATTTAAAAATACGTTTAGTAATAGTCATCATAAAACTAAAAAATTAGTAATTTATTTTTATATTTGTTACCTAATATCTAATTTCACTATTGAATATTAATATTCAATCCTTAAATATGAAAAAATTAATTTATTAAATTCTTAGGTAAGATAGTCTATTGTGTATAAAAATATTTATATTGTTGACTTGTGTAGAGTATTGTCTGACTATAAAATTTTCAAATCAATGGTTGAAAATCAACGAGATTAGAATGATTTATTTTCTTACCTCATATTTATTTTGTTTTGATTTTTAATTTAGTTGGACTATATAAATAAGACAATGTAATCTAATATGTACATCAAAATATAGTTTGACATAAATATAGGGTGGGTTGAAGTTAAGAAAAAAGAAAAAGAAAGAAAGAGTTAAGCTTTTGGATACAATTAAATATTAGTAATTATAAGGAAATTTTTTTTCTAACAAAAAAAAACTATAAAGAAAATTTTCTTATAAAAAAAACTATAAGAATTTTTTTCTCTTTTTCCAAGCCTGGGCTTTAGCCTAGGCTAGCCCAGGCAGTGGCTTCACCACTGGTTGGTAGACTAGTAAACGAAGTTGCTTCTGTGTGGTTTTCCATAGTGTTTTTTTTTTCCTTGGCTCTGTCCCTGTATACTTATGTTGTTTTTCATTTTCTTCCCCTCAATTTAAGCAAGCTAATGGAGATGTCATTCGTATACTTGCCATGTCTTATGTCTTACCCGTGTTTCATGATCAGTTCAGAGATTGATATTTAACACAAGTTCGCCATATGCACTCTGAGGTTCATTGGTTACCTAAGCAATATATTTCTTATTTTCGGACCAAAATTTATTTTGGAATTCTATGATGGAAGTAGTTTTGTTCGTTATGATAAAAACTTTTGAATCTATATTAGGTAGAATGAACAGTAATTAGGAGAGAATAGAGTAGCAAGTCAGAAGTTACTGAGTAATTGCATTTCTTCCCTTTACTCAAAATGTCATCATACTATATCTGAAGATACTCAAAAACTTTATTTTCAATGCTATACTTGGTTCGGTTGTCAACTATATTCTTGCCTTACTTAGCCTCCAGAGATTCTAACAAATAAAATTAGATCGCACAAACTGAACTAACATCTAATGACACTTAAATAATAGCCCTGAAAATTTCCAAGGCAATTTTAGCTTATGGAAAAGATTGCATGATTACTTTGAATGACACATTGTCATTTTCTTTGGTGATTGAATACATTTTTGAATATGTGAGCATATGATTGGGATCCTATTAATATACTAAAAGCTCTGACTTAAATGTAATTTACTCCTGAAGTCCCCATTTTGTACTTCAAATTCTGTAGGTAAACTATGTGCTTGTGTACTTTTTGTCATCTTAAGTCCTGTCTAACTCTGTGACATTCAAATTCTTGTGCAATGCAGAGAAGTTGAGAGTCTTAAGAAGCCATTTGCGCCTCCTCGAGAGGTGCATGTTCAAGTAACCCACTCCATGCCACCACAGAAGATCGAGATCTTTAAATCCATGGAGGATTGGGCTGATCAGAACCTTTTGGTTCACCTAAAGCCAGTTGAGAAGTGTTGGCAACCACAGGACTTTCTCCCAGATCCTGCCTCTGATGGATTTCATGAACAAGTCATGGAACTAAGGGAGAGGGCAAAGGAGCTTCCAGATGAGTACTTTGTTGTTTTGGTTGGAGATATGATCACAGAAGAAGCTCTTCCTACCTATCAAACGATGCTTAATACTTTAGATGGAGTGCGGGATGAAACAGGTGCAAGCCCCACTTCTTGGGCAATTTGGACAAGGGCATGGACTGCTGAGGAGAATAGGCATGGTGACCTTCTTAACAAGTATCTCTACTTGTCCGGGCGGGTAGACATGAGGCAAATTGAGAAGACAATTCAATATCTAATCGGGTCAGGAATGGTAAGATCATTTCCTCCAAATCTATTAATATTTTGCTCTAGGAGTTTTATATTGTGATCAAAAGAAAGGAAAAGAATGCACACATGCACATGCACACTTCGATCATTTGTTGGATCATTTACTGCATGCATATATGCAAGGATTGGTTACTTGCATATTCTGAAAGCTTATTTTACCATCCAATTGACTAAGAACACTACGGTTGATAGTTATGTGCAATCAATCAATTCATGTTTCTTTCCATTTAGTTCTTTGGTGTTCCACCCGGCCAAGACACATGCTATTATATTTTTGTTTAGAGTTGCTTAAATTGAACTTAACCGAACAATTAAATATTTCGATGGGTTGTTTGATTATACTGTTTTCTCTTGCTTCAAATCTCTTACAAAATAGTCACCTGGTTTATTTATTGGAACTGATCTCTGTATCTGGATTGTTTTCTTCAAGGATCCTCGGACAGAAAATAGCCCCTACCTTGGGTTTATTTATACTTCTTTCCAAGAAAGGGCTACCTTTATCTCCCATGGTAACACTGCCGGTCTTGCCAAGAAGCATGGAGACTTGAAGTTGGCTCAAATATGTGGTACAATTGCAGCAGATGAGAAGCGCCATGAAACTGCCTACACTAAGATAGTGGAGAAGCTGTACGAGATTGATCCTGATGGAACTGTTGTGGCTTTTGCCGACATGATGAGAAAGAAAATCTCAATGCCAGCGCACTTGATGTATGATGGGCGTGACGATGACCTGTTTGACCACTTCTCCGCTGTTGCACAGCGGCTCGGAGTCTATACTGCCAGAGACTATGCTGATATATTGGAGTTCTTGGTGGGAAGATGGAAGGTAGAGAAGCTAACTGGACTTTCAGCTGAGGGACGAAAAGCCCAGGAATATGTATGTGGGTTGGCCCCAAGAATCAGAAGGCTAGAGGGGAGAGCGCAAGGAAGAGCTAAGGAAGCACCCACCATACCTTTCAGTTGGATATTTGACAGACAGGTGAAGCTGTAACTGCAGAATCGAAAAGAACATCCAGTTCCAGTCTCCTGCAAGTCATCCAGTTTTGGGTCTCTTGAAGGTCCTTTCTCTCACAGGGAATCAATCATAAATAGAGTTAGAAAGTTTTGGAATGCATTTTGTTTTGAATTCTAGTTTTCTGTTCCTTCGTTGCGAGAAGAACATGTACTGGGTTGTAGATACAGTTGTTTTCTCTGGTCTTGTGTTGTGTGGTCGTTGGATGATATTCAGATAGGAGCAATTGCAGTTTTAATGTTGTGTTCTTCCCAAGTGGTCTCTCATTGTATGAATGTCTTTCAATGAGCAAGCACAATCTTCTTGGCAATTTTGTTCTTGATAACGACTTCCAAGTCTCAAGTTTTGCAAAATTGCATGTAACCATATTATGTTAGGGAGGGCAAAAGTTTTAGAGCTTATGTATTTATATATTCAGAATCATTATGTTTAATCATAAATCATGCTTAGATTTCAGCAAAAATCCAGTCCTGATATCCATCCATTACATTATGAAGATTCAATTTTGCTGTTCTTTAGCCAGTAAGCATATCATTGACATTTCAAGTGTAAATTTACAAAATGATTTCACAATTTTCTTATTATAAACTGTCATATTATCTTTTGCAACAATATGATCTTAGAAATTATCTTTCACAATAATATATCTACGCTTCTCAATTTTTCCTTGCAATCTTCATTGGAATGAAATTTTTTATTTTTGTTAGAAAGAAATTAATAAAGACTCACATAATGAACCCAAATTAATCTCCTAAACCTCAACAAACTTACGAGAACCAAAAAGTTACTGGGAAGAGTATGAAACCTCTTTCTTTTCTTTGAATATTAAAAAGCATTTTTCTTCCTAAACTAAAAATATCTGGGAAACAAATAGTTTAACTAATAAAAGTGAAAACAAAAATAAAATCCCATTAAAAATAGGATCCACCAGGATATCGGAGAAAATAAAAGAGAAATTGGAGATAACTATCCATTTTTAAAATTTTTTGCACATAACTATTTAAAAAATCTTAATAGGCAGAACGCTATCAATTTCTAAGTTTCATTTAGATCTGTTATAACACCGTTAGTTCCATCTGGCAAAAGTCAATAATGCCCCTATATAAATATGTCATCTCCTTCTCATTTAACCCTAACTCTCATATCTCTCATATTTTCTCTCTCTCATATTTCTCTCTGCCAAAACATCTTACCTCTCTCTATTTTCCTTTTCTCCGCCCTTTCGCTTTTCTTCATCATCATCACCATTTCTTGTTCCCTTTCTTTTTTCAATTTCAACACCTTCGTCTCTCTCTCACCTCTATCTCTCTATTTAACTATAGAGATTTTCATTACCTTTTCTTAATCTCTTGTTTTGGTTGATGGTGTGAGAGAGATATGGTTGTGGAACTGATGATGGTGTACGACGATGGGTTTGCGGTGGTGAAAATGGATGAGAGCGCGATGCAGGAGGCGGTATCAGCTAAGATTCAGAGCGTCGAGAAGTTGTTGAGATTGTTGTCTCAGAGCTAGCAGCAGCAGTACGAGGAGTGTTCTGGGAATTTCGTTGTTGGATCGAACCAGATCCGGCCACCATCGAACCAGATCTGGACATCCAAGCTCCAACCAGCAACCATCACCACCACGGACCACAAGCCATCTCCACTGTCGTTCCTCTCTTTGCCTCCTCCGTGCTCGCTGTCCGATCTGGGCTCGAGCACTGTCGTTCCTCTCTTTGTTGTTGCAGCGAGTGCCACCAGCTTTTCTACATCATTTCGGCGGCAGAGACTTGTTGGAGCTGGTGGGTTTTGGAAGGTGAGAGAGAGAGATGGAGCATGGCAGAGATCGGGCAACAGCAGCGCGTGCGGGAGCTTCGTAGCCAGATCTGTGAACCCCGGAGCTTAGATCTGTTTTTTTTTTCTTTTCAAATTTCTTAAATGTTTTTCTTCTTCTGTTTTTTTGGTAGATTTTAGGATTATCAATGACAATAGTCCATTTTGAATTTTTATGAGAAATATAAGGAGGTTTCAATTTGAGAAAGCCCTACCCAAATGCACAGATCGGGATTTTCTGGGTTTTGTGTGAAGAACTTGGTGGTGGTGGTGGTCATGAATGTTTGAAATGAAATCCCTAATTGTGAAATGTGGTGTGAAATCCCTCATTGTTCAATTCAAGTTTGCAACAGGCTTTGGAATGCCAACGGCATTGAAGGTGTTTGGTAAAACTCCTATGGAAATTTAGGAGGGCTGATTTCTCTATGGGACTCATCTATCTTCTCTGTTTCCGACCAGCACATCTGCCAGAGATTCATCCTTCTTAGAGGCAAATTTGTGAATTACAAGTCTGATGTGATTCTTGCAAATGTCTACGCTCCAAACTCTCTTCAAGACCGCATAGCATTTTGGGACCAATTGAAGTCGTGGAAAGCTCGCTGGCCTTTCGACTGGATTCTTGGCGGCGATTTTAATTCAGTCGTCTCTGCTATCGAGCGTTTGGGCTCAAATTATGACCTTGCTGAGACGTTGGCTTTCTCTCAATTCATTGACGACATGGAAGTCCAGAATTTACCTCTCTCCGGTCGCCGTTACACGTGATCTAACTGCCGCTCGATGAGCCGCCTGGATAGGTTCCTAATCTCTGAAAATTTCTTAAACTACTTCCCATCCTTGAAGCAATGGGCGGTGGACACTAAAACTTCAGATCATATAGCTATCTGTTTGGGAGACTCCTCTTTCGACTGGGGTCCTATTCCCTTTAAGGTGTTCGATCATTGGTGGGGTCTTAAAGGGGCGGCGAAATCTATTGAGGGTGCCCTTTCTAATTCATCGTTTTCTCATGGTAAGCCTCTCCATATGAAACTGAAACAAGCTAAGCATAACCTGAAATTGTGGAGCAGGAAGTGGTCTGAAGAGCACCGTCTCTGTTCAGTCACAGTAGAGAAGTATATGTTGGACATAGAAAAGAAAGTAGAATTAGGGACCGCCTATGCCCTCGAACTTCCTAAAACTGCCTTCTCTTCGCAAGGAATTTTGGGAAGCCCGAAATATTGAAGCTTGTTCATTAAAACAAAAGGCCCGCATCAGATGGATTAAGGAAGGTGATTGCAACTCTTGTTTCTTCCACTCCGTTATTAACTCTACGAACAGAAAGCGTTCTATGGATCATCTTAAGGTCGCGGGCAGCCTTCACTCAAATCTCACCTCGATTAAAAGAGTTGTTTCCTCCTATTTTCAGTATCATTTTGAATCGAAAAGAGCAGTTCATGTGTCCCTCCCGAACTCTGGTTGGTTTTAAATCTCTCATGATGCTGCTTCTTCCCTCAAAGTTCCCTTCTCCGAGGATGAGATTTTCAATGCTATGTCATCGTGTGGGATTGATCGCACCCTTGGTCCTGATGGCCTTAATTTTCGGTTCATTAGGAAATTCTGGTATCTCCTAAAGACAGATGTCCTCAAGCTTTTGGAGGATTTTTATGCTACTGGCTATTTTTCGAGAGAGCTTAACAACGTTTTCATCGCTCTTAAACCCAAAAAAGTGGACGCTGCCGATGTGTGTGAGTTCAGGCCCATAAGTCTTGTAAGCAGCATATATAAGATTATCTCCAAGACATTGGCAATCCGCTTGAAAAAGGTAATGGACCCTATTATTTCTGAGTCACAATTTGCCTTTATTGCGGGTAGGCAGATACTTGACGAAGTTCTCGTCGCTAATGAGGTAATCCACTCTATGAAGAAGTGCAATTCGGGGGGTTCTCTTCTCAAACTCGATTTTGCAAAAGCCTTTGATTAGTTGAATGGGACTATCTCGACAAAGGTATGTCCTGTTTGGGATTCGGTGTTAGATGGCGAAATTAGATTCTTGGTTGTCTCTCATCGGCTTCTTTATCGGTCATTCTTAATGGATCCCCAACCAACAATTTCTCTATGGATCGAGGTCTTCGGCAACGTTTCCCCTTATCACCCTTTCTCTTCCTCATTGCCACTGAAGGTCTAGCGGTCCTTATCCGCCAAGCCGAGTCCCTGGGCATTATTTTTGGGTTCAAAATGCCCAGTAATTGGAGTGCCACACTTCTTCAGTTCGCTGATGACACCCTACTTTTTGGAGACGGTGCCGGTAATGACTTGATTATTTACAAAAGGATATTTCGATGCTTCGAGCTCACTTCTGGTCTGCGAATAAATTTTTGCAAAAGCTTATTATTCGGTGTGGGCATTGATGAAGAATTGCTATCCTCTTGGGCTGATCGTCTATTCTGCAACAAAGGTTCACTCTCTACCTCCTACCTTGGGCTCCCTCTAAGCACAAACCTGAACTCTCTTGAGCTTTGGAACCCGATTATTGAAAAGGTCCGCATGAAGCTCGCCTCTTGGAAAGTAAAATTCTTGTCAACGGGCGGTAGAGTATCATTGATAAACTCTGTTCTGTTGGCCATTCCAAATTACTACCTCTCCTTGTTCAAGCTCCCCAAAAGTGTCGAATTGGAGCTCGAAAAGCTTATTAAGAAGTTCTTGTGGAAGCATGAGGAAAAAGGGAAGAAACTACACTTGATTAATTGGGAAAAGATCTGCAGAAGTAAGAAGTGCGGCGGATTGGGCCTTAGAAAACTTTCCGCTTTCAACAAGTCTCTCATGTTCAAGTGGTTTGTCAGATTTTCTGATCCCAAGCCATCTTTATGGAAGCGCACGGTAAAAGATAAGTACTCTATCTCATGCGCATCCCTTCTTAGTTGGAATTTCTCCTCTTCCTCTCCAAGATCAGTGTGGGGTGATTAATCCAAAGTATGGTTCAGTTGCGACAATTTTGAAGTATTTACTCGTTCTCAATTTAGTATCCTCTAGGGCAACGGCAATAGAACCAGCTTTTGGAAGGATGAATGGATCCCCAACACCGTTCTTTGTCTTGCTTTTCCCCGCATATATGCTTTGTCTTGCAATAAAAGTGGGAACGTATCGGAATTTGGGTTTTGGGATCAAGGAACCTAGTTTTGGTGTATCTCTCTGCGCCTATTCGTGTTCGATTGGGAACAAGAACAATGGGACAAATTCAGGGATGCCATCTCATCAATCTCCCTCTCTCAACATCGTGAGGATAGTCTTCTTTGGCGGCCGGATCCCAAAGGTCTCTTTTCGGTCCACTCGGCATATATAAGTTACGAGCTTCACTGTTGGGGCCAGAACTATCACGAAAACTCTGCTTGGTGAGGTCCAATCCCTTTTAAAATTCAAATTTTAGTCCGGCAGGCGTCTCATGGTCGCCTTGCAGTCAAATTGGAATTGGCTCGCAGGGGCATTGTTTTGAATCATGGTCTTATGTGTCTTCTATGTAATCTGGCGGAGGAATTAGTAGATCACCTATTCATTCTTTGCTCTTGTTCCTCCTCTCTTTGGGTTCTCGTTATGGAACATCTCCTGGTGCCGTCTCAGGTCTGTTAGCGACTTAATCTCTCAATGGGATGTTCTTGGTGCTGTTCACAACAAAACACTTTGGAAGGCTGGTCTCTTCTATGCCTGTTGGTCGATTTGGATATTCCGGAACGATATAGTATTCAATAATAAGGCATGGTCTGCAGCTGCTCTATGGGATGCTTTCCTCTTCAGAATCTCTTGGTGGTTTAAATCTTCGAGTGATGATTCTTCCTACTCTGTTCAAGACATCATGAGGAACTTAGTAGCTACTTCTCTCCCTCGGGAGAAACATCTCAGAATTAGGAACCATGTATGGGCTGCTCCTCAATTAAATTGGTTAAAATTCAACACTGACGGATCCTCGTTGGGCAAGCCTGGGCCTTCCGGTATTGGTGGAATCCTTCGGAACCATCTCGAAAAGGTTCTATGTGTCTTCTCCAAGGCCATCGGTACTAACGATTCTAATGCGGCTGAATTTTCTACTTTAATTTTTGCTGTAGAGCTTGTATTAAATAACTTTTCACTCTTCTCTCTACCCTTGGAGCTTGAATGTGATTCTTCAGTTGCTGCACCATGTTTATCGGGCTCCTCCCGCATCCCGTGGCGACTATGGGACCTGTTCAAAAAGGGAGAGACTCTCATGTCAAAACTGAAATCTTTCCGAATCATCAAAATCGACACAGAAGCCAATTGGGAAGCTGACTCCCTAGCCAAGCAGGGTGTTCATTGCTCCAGCCCTCTTGTTGCGTGGTTCTAATCTTGCCGTGTTGTCTATTGTCACTGCGATGGTTGATGTTTTTGTTGTTCGTTTTGGTGTCCATTTATTTTCTGGGTTTGAGCTTTTGGTTCCTCTGTTTTGAGGTCGATTATTCTAGGCTCTCTCATGTTGTACTCTGTTTGAGGTCATCCTCTCATAATAATAAACACCTCTGTTCGAGAAAAAAAAAATAATGAGCAGATAATAACATAAAAATATAATTTTATTCAAGTTTCATAACTCTTGACTCCTTGAATTACTCTTTTATTTTCACATTTTTAAGCTAAAACCAAAGTTTGCACAAATTAAGGGTAATTCTTCCTTTTTCACCCTAAGAATATACTGTAATTCATCTTTTGAGTTCTTTGATTCTTTTTAATATTTTGAAATAGGGATGAGCAGGAAAGGTGAAATACATTATCAAAGTACTGGACCTCTCTCTCTCCCCAGCAAAAATTTCCTGTACTTGCATGATAAAGATCCAGATTAAAAATCTTTATTTGAAACAAAAGGATGCAGATAAATATATATATATATATATATATCCCTTTGCATAATTTAATTAGATGTCCTCCTGAATCTTGATCAATATGCTTCTGACAGCATATAAATTTGTAAAGTGCCACGAACAATCTGGGCAAAGACAAAAATTCACATGAAAACAATGACGACAGCCATGCAATAATATCTTACCTATACACTATATAGGGTTCATATTTAATGTAATTAATAATTTATATTATATCTGAAGCTAAATCCATAATTTACAAGTAACCACTCTTTTGGATTTTTATCTATCAACCGGTAAATTTACGCTAGCTAGCTTGCACCAATTTGTATAAAGTTAACAAGAATGGTATCTGATTAATGTAAGCAAAGTCAACTGATCATAGGCTAGAGTACTTTTATTTGCTCATTTTCAAATTAACTAACAAGCTATATATACATATATAAGCTCATGAGCATATATAGGAGCTATTTTAAGTCATTGTTTTGTTTGTTTGGTTAATTTTTCATTGCAATTATTGCTCTAGAGTTTAGACATGCATGCATGTTGTTCAAGTTGTATATATTTTTCAGCTTTATTAAGTCAAATCTAATTATATATCCTTATCAGTTGGCATCTAAATTATATGTCAACTTGCCTTTGGGTTAATTCAACTCAATTAATCATTCTGAGATTGGACTTTTATTTCTTGGCCTAGCTAGCAAATTAAGCAAAATCATGTACGTAAATATTGTTTGATAATTAAAGGTTTCAAGTCTTATTTGTCTTTCCATCTGCACTTTTTTTTTTATTAGAAGAATTATTGTTCAAATTACATTTAATCGAAACTAAATTCACAACGAATGTCGAAATCACGACCTCA
>JAYMTT010000176.1:0-17005 GCA_036898025.1 Hypseocharis bilobata
CAGCACCCGGACGGCCGGCGACCGCGCGTCGCGCGACGCGAGGGACAGGAGCCTGCTCGAAGCAAAACGCAACATCTCCGGTGTCGTTTGGCGGAGTTTCACAGGTGTTCAGGTTACCAGCTAAGCACGAATTTTTGAGATTGAATGGAGGTTAGTCGTTATTAGGGTTTGGGCTCGGAATGGCGGTTTGGGGTGATTGCTGACGTGGCTTTGACACGTGGACGGACGAAGGGGGAGTGACGTGTACACCAATTTAATAATATCTCCTCTCCCATTTTTCTGGATCAGGTTGAGTTGGGATTCTCTAATCTCTACTTGTGTCCAGTCTGACGATTGTGGGCTCTTTTTTCTTGGTTAGAGGTAAGTAAATTGTGGGCCTTTTAGACCAATAGCATGAATTCTTTGGTACTTGGGCCTAATATGAACCTGAATGGCCCGTAGCTAAAGTGAGATACATGGTCCTCAAATATAGGCACAGCAAACAAGATATGTCAAGCCCAAGCCTGAAATAAAAAGGCCCATACAGAAAGCCCAACTATAAACTTGAGTTTGTACTTTGTACTCTCTGTTAATCTAGGTTTTCTAAGGTGTATTTGTTTCAAGAAATCAGAAAACAGTTCTTAGTACACCACCATCGTCGTCTTCTGTCTCTAAACCCTAAACCCTGCCGCTGCTGCTGCTAGTTTCTCTCTGTGAACCCGTCACTCTCTCTCTCTGATACTATTTTTGGTCTAAGAATTTGGGACATCGAGTCCTAAGAGAGAGAAATATGGGAATTTTCGAACCATACAGAGCAATAGGTTACATAACGAGCGGCGTTCCTTTCTCTGTTCAGCGATTGGGCACTGAAACCTTTGTCACCGTCAGCGTCGGAAATGCTTTTCAGATTTATAACGTATAATTTCCTTTTCTTGCTCTCTGTTCATATATATATTTTTCTGTATGTAAATTCATTTTCTTGTCAAGCTCATTTTATTTACTTATCTATTTAATTTTCAAAATTTTCAGTGCGCGAAGCTCGCTTTGGTACTTGTTGGTAAGATTTTGCTTTTTTTTTTAGTTAATTATTTTTTTCATGAATACTTGTGGTTGCTTGTTTGGAAATTAAGCAATTATGTTGCTAGTAACTTTCTTTAGTATATTAATGTGAAATGTCTTCCATGAAGGTCCTCAACTGCCAAAGAAAATTTGAGCTCTTGCTTCGTACCGAGATTACACATTTGCTGCATATGGGAGTGACATTGCTGTTTTTAAACGTGCTCATCAGGTTTGTTGTGTTTTGAATTAATTGAATCAGTTGTTGGATTGTCTTCCTCAGTGAGTGAGTGATGTTATTTAGAACCTAGTGTACCGGAGACACTGATCTTTAGAATGTAAAAAGTCCGAATGCTAATAGACGGCATTTAAAAAATCTTCAAGATGATACTGGTCAAAGATTGAGGTCTGGAGATGCAACGGAAATCTTGTGCATATTTTAATTAGTTGTTGAAGTAAAATGTTGACTAACTGTTTAGGTTTTGGCATGAACCTTTTTACTGATTGTGGTGGAAATGGTTTTAATTTTTGGTCAGTGTTTGCTGATGCCGAAAAGTAGTCTATATAGCATGCTTCCTTTAGCTGTTTGTTCTTTGGGTATAGCTATTTCTATGTAAGAGTGATTCTTCCCTATGAATATGATCATTGTGAGCTTACATTTTATTAGAATTTTATGGGTAACTTCTCATTTCTAAAACCTCCATGCCAATGTTCATTTGTGGAATATGTCGTCTGTCTTCGGCAAAGACTACCATCTTCTGTCATAGATTCCCCTTTGCTTGGTCTTAAGTTTGTTGTATTTCTTCTTCCTTTTCGCTTTTGCTGTATGATATATAGAATTCTGTCATGAATTAATGCTCAGAATATGATTTTATTTTAGTTTCTCTATACCTGGTTGTGAGTTATAAAAAGCTGAAAGTGGTGTCTCTTTTATGTCGTTGCTTAATAGGTATGGTCATATGTCTTATATGGAGAAGGATAATAAGTTACATTTCTGTAAAGAGATGATTTCCGCTGATGAAATTTCTTAAAGGTTATGTTGAAATGTTGCTACATTACTTTTGAACATTATATTATTTGTTGAGTTGGGCTTGGTTAAGATGGTTGCTTATGCGACCTATCCAAACAAGAGCTGGATTTGCATTCTATGAGATCAGAATAACTGTAACTTTTTTTATTTTTCAAGGAAGAAAAAAAAAAATACCATGTCTGCATCTTTAAAAACAAAATTAATGGTTCAATGTAACAATCTAAATATCAATTCAAGTTCATACTTCATCACCATTCTTCAACTTCTTATATGCACTTGCACATACTTCACTCCCAGAAAATTGGTTTTGAGACAATTTAAATTGAGTTATATCGAACTAGTGTAAATGGTAAGTTGCATGCTGTCCCATTTTGTTTACTACACTGCATGTCTGAATTATAAAATGGGTTCTTTAAACAGGTAGCCACTTGGAGCAGTCATAATGCTAAGGTCAATTTGTTGCTTTTGTTTGGAGATCACATCCTAAGTGTGGATGTTGATGGTAATATGTTCATATGGGCATTCAAAGGAATTGATGAAAATCTTTCTCCACTTGGACACCTTCTGCTTGATAAAAACTTCACTCCTAGCTGTATAATGCATCCGGATACTTACCTCAACAAGGTAGCTGCTTTTCTTTTTCCTCAAGAAATTTTGTGCAAATTCTTTATAGTAATGTGTGATGAATGAACTATTAAGTTGCTCAATTAAATGTTTTTCCTTGAAAAAGAAAAACCCTTACTTACAAACATGTGCCCAGGTTATTCTTGGGAGCCAAGAAGGTCCTCTGCAGCTTTGGAACATTAGTACAAAGAAAAAACTCTACGAGTTCAAGGGTTGGAAATCATCTGTCTGCAGTTGTGTTTCATCACCTGCTTTAGATGTTATTGCAGTTGGTTGTGCTGATGGAAAGATTCATGTTCATAATATTCGCTACGATGAGGAGTTGGTTACATTTACTCATTCTACACGAGGCGCGGTAACTGCCTTATCTTTCAGGACAGGTAAGAGTTGAAGGCTTGTGACTTAAACTGCTAATTACTGTTGCTATGGTGCTGCCCCCCAAAAAAAGTTAATTGCTGAAAAGAATTTTTGGAGTCTGGATTCCTTGTTGGAAGTTGGAAGTGAGCACTTCCTTTGGCTGCTTAGATTGTTGGCAGTTAGAAGTCAAAGGGCCTTCAAAGATTTTAGGAAGTTCAATAGTGTTGTACATGATATGTGATTCCATGGTTTTCTGATCATGTGGTAGTTGATAACATCTTTTCTTCATAACTTTTGCTTTACAAAGCCTCAGTAAATAAAAGAAAAGTAAATGCATGTCTATGATAAATTATTAATGAGTCCCCTGCTACATTGTGCAAACTCCAAAATGTCCAAATTCATTCTTAACATGAGATTTATGATTCTAAATCTGGCACTTGTTACAGCCAGTGAAACCAACTAGCCAAGTTGCAGTTTATATTAATATCCATCGTGATAAGTGTTGTTCTATATTTCAAGTAACTTATATATAATGGATTACCATACTTAAATGATTCTAAAGACAGAATCAGTTTTGATTTTTTTTAATAGTAAGTTTTATACTAAGTGGTCATATTTTTATGAGCAAATGCTTTGTTCTTATAGATATCTTGAGTGGTATGCGCTGACGCTTTTCCATTCTGGCTTCTTAGATGGGCAGCCTCTTTTAGCTTCTGGAGGTTCATCTGGTGTCATAAGTATATGGAATCTTGAGAAAAGAAGGCTTCAAACAGTCATAAGAGAGGCTCATGGCAATGCAATTATAGCACTGCACTTTTTTGCTAATGAGCCTGTGCTAATGAGTTCATCAGCAGACAACTCAGTTAAAGTAAGATCATTGTTTTCTGTATTCTCTTGGTTTCTTTTTTTGGTCTATTTTGTTGGGTAAATGTTATTGTGCTTTCATTTAATATTTGTTGAAACAATGTAAGTTGGATCCTAAGTTTAATAATGAAGCTTCTATAATGCAAATGTCAAATGGAAATCAAATTGATCGCAAAAATACCTCTGCCATCATGGCATCACATGATATTGTAATGTTGCTTCTATAACATTGGTTTTTGCTTCATTATGGAAATCCAATTGAATTAAGCAGAAGACAGAATTAGTTATAAAACCATCGACTCAAATATCAACGTGGCAGTATGATGCTAATATGAGAATAAGTTGGAGAAAATAGTGTCTAATACTGCTTAAAGAGGTGTTTTTGTCTTTAGAACTTAAAGTGCTTAATTGATCTCCCGGACAATCAAGAGGAAATAAATAATAATAGGTTCTAGATGCTGCACAGCTCTTCAATTTTTATTTTTCAATAAAATAGTCTTGTTAATATTCGAGGAAGTACCAAAAAGGGAAGGATATCTGAGAAGAAAAATTCAAGAGAAAAATGTTTTACAATATGGAAAACCTTGGGAGACAAATTAAGTTGGTAAATAGTTTCTCAAACTTTCAATAGAGAACCCTTCTCGTCATGCATATCCAGACAATAGAAAAATTATATGAATTTACCTTGCTTTCCCTCATCAAATCTCCTTTGATTTACTTTTTCAACTAGAATTGCCATACAAGATGTAAGAGAATGATCATGGTGGCAAATTTTCCATTATTGCCGTCCTTTATACAACAGTTCGCCAACGGCTTTATGGGTGTGTTGATAATGGTATGTGAAGGGTCAGACTGTTTTTCTTTGGTGCAGATTGCCAAAGGGAATGAATATTGAAGTTAAGCCTAAAAAAGACAAAACGAAAGAGATGAAGATGTTTCTGATGAACCTTATAAGTGAAGTCATATTGCTGCACAAATGTGTAGTACAAAGGCTCATCTTGAGACTTCATTTAGATGGTGCCAAAAAGTGTTTCCAGAAGAATAACTTTCATAAGCATTTTGTTGGACCCAAACACCTCAAAGTTTTTTCTATTTCCAGTTTCCAAAATAATCTCTGTATGGTATATTTCACGAACTTTTTTATTCATTTCTTAAATAGACGTGTTAACTGAAAAAGGGCATAGCACATTTCTTGATGTTTTTAATTCTGCCAACTGTTGATGGGCTCTTGCACATTGAGGATCTCTAAGTTGTAGCGTTGTTCATTTTCATCTTTCCTGACACTTTTATTAAAAACTAGATATTTTATTGTATCCTAGATTATGTTATTCTTAAACAACTTGTTTTCTTTTGAGCATAAGTTTGTATTACAGTTATGATCAATTATCTTGCAATTTCTCTTGTGGATTATGAATAATCTACATGACTGCATAGATGACTTCTTATTTCTTTGCAGATGTGGATTTTTGACACAAGTGATGGAGATCCCCGTCTTTTACGCTTTCGAAGTGGGCATAGTGCACCTCCACTTTGCATAAGGCAATAATAATCTTACTTGTGTTAATGTTGGGTTATATTCTGTCTATTGCGTAATTGGACTTTTGGCACTTTGTGGGCAAAAATATTATACGATTCACGAAAATCAACTCACTGGTCTACCTCTCCTTGATCTCGTCTCTTCTTTTTGATGGAATAACTATAGCATTGTTTCTCAACTTCTTTTATTTTGATAACCTTTCGATTTTACTTCAGCTGAAAATATCTTGCTTTTTTCTTGCTTATTTCATCACTTATTTTAACATGTTCTTGGAGAACTTTGGTTGCAAATCTGCCAAAGATTACTATTCCTGTTATAATTATGTTTATCTACTACAGGTTTTATGCCAATGGGAGACACATACTTTCTGCTGGTCAAGATCGTGCCTTTCGCCTTTTTTCTGTCATTCAGGTTGGGCATTGGTCCTCTGGAGTTTGTTTGCTTCCTTTATGGTTATATTATGTATGACATGATCAATATCTTTGCGAAGAATAACTGGGCAATAAAGATGATAGTTGTTTTTCTCTTTTCCTTTGAGATTGAACTAAAAGATTGCATCAATAAAGCTTACATGGCTGTGATTGAAACATACTGTTTCCAGTATACTTGCTTGTATTAGTAATAACCTAAATGTTAAGAAAGGTAAAAGCTTCCAAGTCCTTGTCGTCATTGTAGAAGATTTACATTCACTTGTGAAGTAAGAATATACGAAAAATGGAAGGGAAAACAAAAGGGAAACAATGATTGGCCTTGGTAGATTCTTTCAAGTATTAAAACATGTATTCATTCTCGAAAGGAAGAGTCGCAACCATGCATTATTTCAGAGGCCATTCGTTCTCCTTAAATTTAAGGAGTTTGGTTTCTTTTTCTTTTCCAATATGAACCAATAGAATTATAGTCAACATGTTTTCTTCCTTCAATGATTGCTTGCGTTTTTTCCCCTCTTTCTATTTAAAATTATTTTGTTATATTTGACCAGGATCAACAAAGTAGAGAGCTATCTCAACGTCATGTAACCAAACGAGCCAAGAAACTAAGGGTGAAGGTATGAATTGGACAATGGCTATTCGCACTTCTATTTAGTATGGTGGATGCATTTAAGTCGAGTCCGATTCTTGTACTGTTGTTTCTGCTCTTTTCTATTTTTGGTACATAAGGCATATTCTCTACAAGTAGTTTAAATTACTTGTTAATCTCTTTCTAATTTTGTTCTTTTATGAAATTCTCATACAACTACCAGTCAAAATCTTGAAATCTTAAAATTAAAATGTTATAAATGAAACTGAATTGATAAGTTAGACAACATTTCCTCTTTCTGATGCCGTGGTTCTTCACAATATCAACCACATTCTTCTGTAAATTTTGGATGTGCTAGGTTTGCTGGATGCATAATTTACATTAAGGTTTTATAAATCATGTTGTCATGGTCTGAGTTTATTACTGCTTATAACATTATATTGTCATGCAAGTTGTATATGAATCACTTTTCGTACACGATCTTTTATTCTGAATGATTGTGTAAGATAAATCCATGACTTGTACCAATTCTTGGTAGTAGTCTGGCAGTCCATGTATCCTTGACATTGTCTAATAATTTGCTTCAAGTTGGAGGTTATATCTTCACTGTTTGAAAGCTAAGTAATGCTGTTTTAGCATCTGAATGTTCGTCAATTACCTACTAATTTTCTGTTTTGCATATAAACTGCAGGAAGACGAGATAAAATTGAAGCCTGTTATCGCATTTGATTGTGGTATGATATTCTTCTAAGAGCCTTTTTGGTGCTGGATGGGTTCATCTTAAATCATAATCAAGAATATTGCTGCAATTGAGACTACTCATTTTAAAATATTCTTTACAGTGGTTGTTTTCTAAGCCCAAAGTCAACATCTGTTGCAATTGTTGGGTATTAGTTAAAATTACAGTATTTTGCTAATCTCTCATGATTTGAGCCGTGATGTTATCCAATTTGATGGCCATCATTTGCTTCTCTGCTAGCTCAATTTAAACCTATTTAAACCTATTTTTACAATTTAAATTCTACTTTAGATTTCTTCTATTGCATACAGCTTGTAAACCATCTCTCAGCAGTCATTACATTCACTTGCATGAACACGTTCTGAGCTAGGGTTTTGTCAGTTTTTGCGTAATAGATGCTGCCTTTAGCTTTTCACAAATGTAGTCATTTTGTATTCCTTTCTATCCTTCCAATATCTTCAGTTCAAATGTGCCTTTTTTTTTTCTTGAACATGCTAAAATTATTTTTCAGTAAAGCATGGATAGTCATGATAAATGTGCTTTTTTGGCCTTTGTTCTAATTTCAAGTGGCTGGGTTTTCATTACCAGTGTATCATATAGCAGCTTAAAGCATTTTCTTAATACTCTCACTATAAAGTCATCTTAAAAACTACTTTTTGTACCATAGATGAATGCTCTCGTGTTTGAGAATCAACATGTACATACTTATGTATGCTCATATACACATACGTTCATCTCAGTAATATATTGTATTGTACCTTACAAGATGTGTGTATATATTAAAATAGATATGAGTTAAAATCTATGGTTTTCTCAGTTATAGCTCCCAAAGACTTCAGTTCTGAAGTGTGGTCAGACTTCACCTCATATATTCTGATAATTTATTGTTTATGATGGGAGTACATGTTAAATGATTTTATCATACATGAGCTAATTTACTAATAAACCAAATAAAAACATATAAGCAAAATCTAGCAGCAGTTTCGAGTTTCTCAATTGCTTGTTTGATATTTTTTATTCGTTCAATGTACTGAACTATTTCTTTTCAATTCTTATAAAAATCAATTTTAGCTGAAATAAGGGAGCGGGATTGGTGCAATGTTGTTACTTGTCACAAGGATACTGCACAAGCCTATGTGTGGAGGCTTCAAAACTTTGTTCTTGGTGAGCATATCCTCAAGCCATGTCCAGAAAATCCAACGCCTGTTAAGGTTATATACTTCCCATTTCTATATGTCATGTGCTTATCATTTGGCTTGACTAATTGCCAACAGATAGATGGCACATCACCCACTTGTCATGGTGTACGCAACAAATTAAAGTAAATGAGGCTTCTTTCAGAGTTCAGTTAATTTTTGAAATTCTGCAATATATTAATGAGGCCAGATTACAGAACGAGTATATTTGATTTTATTAATGCATATCGCTCAGTGGCAATAATGATGCTGATTAAAATTCAAATAAGCAAACTACTTCACTGGCACAACATTTATTTTGTTCTGCTTAATAATTACTTTTGTCTTGTGACAGGCCTGCACCATTAGTGCATGTGGCAATTTTGCTGTTGTGGGGACAGCAGGTGGTTGGATTGAGCGGTTCAACCTTCAGTCAGGATTCAGCCGAGGCAGTTACTTAGACAGGTCAGAAAAAAGAAGCTGTGCTCATGATGGAGAAGTGGTTGGGGTCGCGTGTGACTCCACAAATTCCCTAATGATAAGCGCTGGATATTATGGTGATGTAAAGGTTTGTATTTTTTTTATTCCATGACATCACCTCTAACTTTTCTTGTCATACTGTCGGTACAACTTTCTTCTTGAGTGCTATCTACTATAAATGCTAGATATGTACATCTTTGTATACCTTTTACCAGCCAAATTTTTTTGATATGTAAGAAAATCTATGCTTGATATATTCTGTGTACTCTCTACTTACATCTCATGAACAACAGTTAACAATCTAACGAGTGTGAGTGAGTTCAGGAAAGCACTTCATCATTGTCTTATCTGTCACTATACTAGTCATTCCATTTGGAGCAGAAATTATACATTTTATTTTATAATTTGTGGGGAAGAAAACAGGAAGGAGGGAGGAATTTGTTTTCTCTTTGCTTAAAGGGTTTGCTGTGCAGGTTTGGGATTTCAAGGGGCGTGAGTTAAAATCCAGATGGGAAATTGGCTGTCCTGTGGTTAAGATTGTTTATCACCGCCTTAATGGTAAATTCTATTCTTTAATTTGAAAGATCTCTCTCTCTCTCTCTCTCTCTCTCTCATTGTGGAGCAATTTGGTTTATATGATTTTCAGGTCTTTTGGCTACAGTGGCGGATGATTTAGTGATCCGTTTGTTTGATGTTGTGGCATTGAGAATGGTTCGTAAATTTGAAGGCCACACAGATCGTGTTACAGACTTGTGTTTCAGTGAGGATGGGAAATGGCTTTTGTCATCTAGTATGGATGGGAGCCTAAGAATATGGGATGTTATTTTAGCAAGGCAAATAGATGCCGTACATGTTGATGTACCTGTCACAGCGTTGTCTCTTTCACCAAATATGGATGTATTAGCAACAACCCATGTTGATCAAAATGGGGTCTACCTGTGGTAAGTTTTCAACTGTATTTCCCATGTTTGCTATTTGTGGCCCAAACCTTTTCTTCACTAGTACAGTACGATTTTTAATTTGCATTGTTCAAGTCAGTGGGAGACATAAGCAAATTATGCAGTCTACCTTGGACAGTGAAGGATATGGATGTAATTGATGTCTGTGAATTTCTAAAATATTCAATAATCTGAATTTCTACATTTAGGACTAATAATTTCTTAAAAATTCAGTAATCTGAATTTCTACATTTAGGACTATAATAGTTCTTTTGGTCTGGTGATATCTACATATATAATATTTAGGACTGAATTTCTACATATATAATATGTATGTTTGGACCGTAATAGTTCTTTTGGTCTGGTGATATCTTAATATAGAAATTAATCTGGTCATAATTCTGTCAGGGTTAACCAGTCAATGTTCTCTGGAGCTTCTAATATTGATTCTTATGCGAGTGGGAAGGAGGTAGTGAGTGTTAAGTTGCCATCTGTGTCTACAGCAGAAGGTTCTCCGGTGGAGGATTCCGAGATGCCCACTCTGAGCCTCCCAAAATCTCAAGACACTTCCAATTTTCCAACTTTCTGGAAGCATATCCCCGATCTAGTCACACTCTCACTATTGCCTAAAAGCCAATGGCAGAGCTTGATCAACTTAGACATTATAAAGGTATTTTTTTATGGTTTTACCTAATGGTCATACATACCTATGTTACAGTAGGTTTTATATACATGTAAAACATTTGCATCATTTCTTATATGTTGGTCATGATTTTCAGTTGTTTCACCTTCTTCCTTTGTTGGTACACTTTATCAGTTGACTTACTTTGTCTTGCTGCATTATAAATTCACAATTTTCAGGTCCGCAATAAACCAATTGAGCCTCCAAAGAAGCCTGAGAAAGCCCCATTCTTTTTGCCTTCTGTCCCCTCTCTCTCAGGAGAAATATTATTTAAGCCTACTGTTTCAGCTAATGAGGAGAAGGATATGGAAGGGGATGCGGTGGGAAACAATACGATGAAATCTGACATGCAAGAGTCCAAATTTTTGCAACTTCTTCAGTCCTCGGCAGAAATGAAAAATTGTGAGTTTATTGACTGTTCAGTTGTTATTTACAAGTCAGCTGAAAAGTCCTTTTTTGATAACTATTGTGGAATTTTTACAGTAATGATCTAGATTGCCTTACCTTTGTGAGCTTTACGTGTTGCAGTTTCATCGTTTACTGATTATATCAAAGGTTTATCTCCTTCAACTTTGGATATGGAACTTCGAATGCTTCAGATTATAGATGATGATGATGAGCAAGAGCCAGATAAGAGACCTGAATTGTTTTCGATCGAACTGCTTCTGGATTATTTCATACATGAAATTTCTAGCAGAAATAATTTTGAGTTTATACAAGCTGTTATTAGGTTGTTTTTGAAGGTATTGATTTCTCTCTCTCTTTAGCTGTTAGCAATTGTTATTTTTCTAGCTAAGTATTTCAATTGTGATTCGAAAATTGGTAGGTGAAATGCCACTGTTGTAAGCATTGGAAGCTTGAATATTTGCTTTTCCTTCTTAGTCTTAGGTTTTGCTTAACATCTTTTCTTTTTCCTGGTCAGATACATGGTGAAACAATCAGGCGCCAGTTAAAATTACAGGAAAAAGCGAGGAAACTTCTAGAAATTCAGTGTGCAGTATGGCAGAGAGTAGATAAATTGTTCCAAAGTGCTAGATGCATGGTGACGTTCCTCAGCAATTCTCAGTTTTAAGTGTTGTGAGGTACCGGCCTTCTGTCTTTTTGTTTGGTTCCTAGTTTCACTTTGTATTGAAAATTAGCTTTTATTCGACATTGTAAATTATAGTCTGACTACTGTGAAAAGTCGGTCGCGTTCAAACAACTTAAATGGTGCCGGAACTGCAAATATCATATCTGCAGTATAGAAGAGAAAATTTTGTTCTTAGGCTCTATTCATTTTAATAGGCATAAATCGGGGAAAAATGTTGGTCCCATGTGTTTGGGTGAGGATGCTTGTCATGTTGTCTGTAGTGTCTGTTAGCTATAATATTTCAAACTCAGATTATTTAAATTTACAAGTTCAATATTTTTACCTCAGATTAAAAGAAATATCAATATCCATAGTTAAAAAAAATTGTATCCTGTTATGTATTGTTTCAGATTTTTTCGTACAGTTCTTGTTCTTTCTTACTGCATTGTCAGCCTCTTTCAGATTTTGTATTGTTATTTCTGTCACAGAATTTAGAAGCAGATTAGTATTTTTTTTATTAACTTTTAAATATTATATTATGGAAAGGATAAAAGTCATTTATACACAATAACGTCATTTATTGATCAAACAGTGATAATGCACATAACTGGGACAGAATCCCATTATACATATTTGTTTTTTCTAACAATTGATTCATAAATGCATCACTATTTAGAGGATAGCAATACACATTTGCCGTATTCTCCGAGAGCCCATATAGGAAAGATATTCCTGTAGGCAGAATAACTGATCATACAATTCCTGTTGAAGACGCCAATGATTTCCTGTGAAAACGATAAATGAATAATATCTAGTATGTTAGCATTCAATTTCAAGGTTGCTTAATTTTCTAAAAAAATTGTCTACTCCTATTTAGCCTTCAAATTAGACAAGGCACAATATGAAACCAACTCTTAATTTAAAGTTGGTCATTTTAAGTATCACCTGCTGTGGGAAATCTCCATTTTCCATTTGTGAATTGATCAAAAGCTTTGCTGCACGATGCAATGGGGTTGGATCTCTCTGAGCCTATTCCATAAAAATGGTACATAGCTGAGTGAAAGTTTGCTTACGAATTAGCTAGCTAGTCAGGAGTAGATCGTGCTTAATTAGATATTGTACCTGCCCAGCTTCGATAAGAGCCAACATAGCCCATCCAGTATTTAGTGTATGTGATTTGTTGCCTTCCAGATTTGTGTAAACCTTTTCAAACACATGATCAAACAATTACCGGCATGTAAAATCACAGTTACTATATATAGTTCTTAGCTTCTAGGTATGTGCATTAAATTGGATGAGAGTCGGGATCAGTCCGTGTGTTTGTTCGGATATGTTTATGGTGGAAGATTTTGGTTCTTGATTACCTTGTTTTGGCATGAAAGGTAGCTCTCTCCCCAACCACCAGATTCGAGCTGTTTGGATAGTAAGAAATTACATGCTCTTCTAATGCTGTGGCTATTTTGGTAGGTTTTACCACCAGCCACTAGTCCCCTTATTCCAAACCAAGTTCCATAGGTGAAGCAAACCCCCCAAGATCCATACCTAGTCAAATATAGCCAAACCATCATTTTAAAAGTCATCTGAAAATTATAAGTCAATTTATATATTTAAGAAACCTACCATGACCCATCAGGTAACTGTATGCTCTCGATGAAGTTTATTGCCTTTGCAATGCAAGCTTCAATTTCTTTTCTTCTATGTCTTGGATATACTTTCATGAATGCTTTAAGTCCTTGTACCACTGCTGAAGTGCATTCAACATACCTGCTCAAAGACAATATTGTCAAAAAGAAATGAAAATGATAGGTATATTTCTATTTTTGATCTCAATAAATATATATATATATATACTGTGTGCATGATTACTAAAATGATGATTGTGTTATTTTTTTTAAGAACATAGAATTAATGGTTAATTTGGTAATCATTTTGTATAAATATTTATGTTTTGATAATCTTACTGATAGTCAATAACAATGTCTCCGAATGTCTCTGCTGGATTGATCATCTGATGAAGATAAAAATGATTTTGTGTTAATCTGAACAATAACTTGAATCCCTTCATCATCCATTAGTTGCAAACTGATCAGAAAATAGGAAAAATATTTTACCTCCAACCATGCGTAGGATCTTGTGGTCTCATATGATGCATATCCTCCATTGCTATTCTGCTAATTCAAAATCAATCATTTTAGGTACAGTGTGATGGTTTCGTAAACTTATAAGTAAATACAATTACCTGTAAGGATAAGATCAAGTTAACAGCATCAAATAACTGATCTGCAGCCATTGCTTCTCCCACAATATCAGAAGATATTGTTGATAATTCAATTGCTGCCTGCAAATATATATGATGGAAATTTTTGTCTTGTTAAATATGTATAACATGGAATATTTCACTTACTAGATAAATAATTTAAATTTTTTGTCTAATTAAATATGTATAACATGAAATATTTCTAGATGACGATATTTTTTAGAGTATAATTAATATGCATGTTAAGGTTTTAGACACTGATCTATATGTGAGAATTAGTTGAGTGTTCTAGGAGACTTAGAGATCCAATTCTCAATGAAATTTAGGGATTTTTCGTATAAAAAAAAATTACCTTCAAACCTTCTGCTGTACAATCTGATACAATCCAACCATTATCAGGGGTAGAGAAAGGCCATCCACCTTTTGAAATGTGTCGATACCAGTTGCTAATATTTCCAGGGCAGTCTGTCCTAACCTACAATTGATCCCGATTTTAGATTATAATAATATTGCTCATAATTATTTGATTATAAACTCAATTAAAATATAAATCTTCCCATGCATGCATATATACTGAGATGATGAGTTTGACAATATTAGTATATGTATACTATACTTGTATGTTTTTTATGAAACTGTGTGCTTTCTTGAGCATTGGACCATATTCATCAAGTAGGTTGGTGGAGATGATTGCTTGGACAGCAAGAGAGACATCCCAACCCTGAGAGCCATTATATCCCTGTCAAATTGTGTACACCAAAATCTATCAATTACCTCAAAACTTAAAGTTAAATTAATTTGCATATAATAATGGTAAGAAGCTATTCATTATATATGGTACCTGCATTTTCATCCCATCTTCAGCCACCCATAGATAGTCTTTTATTCTTGAAAGATGACACTTAAATGCCTCTGAATTTGGGTCCTCCACCCAACAACAAATCATGTTCAATACCTGTATATATATTATTACCACATATACAATTTTAAAAAGGAGTGTTAATTAAAATTAGTGAAGCGGGTGGTTTGAACTCAGAATTGTTATTTATTTATTTATTTACTAGTTAAAATTAAAACAAAAAAATGTACTATCTTTTTTGGAAAAATTAAAAGTATGTATGGTAGTACCTTATTTACAGGTCCAATGCAGATATAGCTAGAGTTTTGGTCCTCATAGTGGATGTGTCGCATCACTGTGGTGAGAGATTTCTGTCTTAGCTTAGACAAAGGCCATCTATTGAGAAGTGGCTCTCCAAGGTTGTGAAGGCACCCCCACAATATGTCCTGCATTGTTGGGTGTGGATAGTACAGGTCCTCCTGCAGAACAAAATTAGCCATTTTTTAAACCCTATCGAGCTAGAATTTCATGAATTTTAACCTTGTCTGAGGACGTACGTACGTTCCAAGGGACAGTTTCAGGTAAACAATTTATTTCATGGAGTCGTCCGAAATGTGTAATTATTGTCTTATTAATTGGTTCAAGAATTCTCAGTCTAAATAACCAACGGTTTAGTAATTCATGTAATATAATATGCCTAATTTCATGTAGGGTTTATGCATGTTATGGTTCGATCAAGTTTGATAAGAGAATGTGCTTCAACTGGAACAGACAATATAATCATTCTATGATTAATTGCTCCAACATGATTTACGACTTTGATTTATTAGTTTAGTTATTTCAATCATCCGGACCAGTTAAGTTAATCCAAGAGTCCTATATATATATATGCTAGTACATGCCAAAAATCACATTTCATTTATAGGTGCGGATCATATGTTAACGTTAATTATTAGTGAGTTAGTCTACAAAGCATCCCTTCCCTTCACCACTCCCAGTCCCATGGGGATGGTCTATTCTATAGGATTGATTCATAACTACTGCTCTTACTACAGGACGCTTTCCAAATCAACATATAGATCCGGCTTTAGAAAATCAATTTTTTTCTTTTAAAGATTCATCACTTTCAAAATCTCAGCCAGCTAAATAGATGTTAAAAATATTCAAGATTTTATAATTGATTATCAAAATTCTACTATGTGCTTTGTGCTATGAACATTTTGTTTTTTCTAAGATGCAAATAAAAGGAGAATATATGCCGGTGGTTGGCTCTATTTGGCATTTCTTAGCAACCATTAAAAAAAATAAAAGATTTTTCAGAATATAAAACGAAAAATGACATATTCGGCTCGTCTCTTCCCCTGTTGTTCATGTAGAATTATATAATTTGGATTTAGTTTTTATCGTTATATATTTATCATTGATCTTTGACTCTTTTCTTGTCTTTCCAAAGCTCATCTTATTTGGTTGGCAGTGGCAGGCCATTTCTTAAAAGTTTGTCATGCATGTCTACACCAGCCGACATGATCTGAAATTGAACAAATTTAAAAACCATTTTTTTATTTATTTAATTTAATTAACTTGAGTATATGAAATCAATCATCAAATTGTTTTACGCCACACCAGTTCACTTTCAAGTATCAACCAAAACCTAGAGTATGCAACTAAATGTTATTCTGTTCGTTTCTAAATAAATGTTCTTTTGACTGTTTAGCAAAGATTAAGGATAAATATGTTAGTTATTGACTTTTCACTTTCTGCCCTTCTAACAAATTCTAAAAGTTGTTTTAACTAACTTATTAAAGGTATATGTTAGTCTTAAACAGAAAATTACTCATTCATTTGGAAATAAATAGAGTAATTAATTAAAAAATAGATAATAAAAGTACAATGGAATAATATGATGAAGTTAATTAAATATTAGTAGGAGTAAAATAATAAAATCTATTGTTTTTATTTTTATTTTTACAAATTAAGGATTGATATATATATATATAAGGATATAAGATTAAAAATATTATTAATTAATAAATTAATGATATCACCTTGGCACATAAATTCCTGGCTGCATTCCAATCAATTTGATGATAGGGAAGGGTATAGAGCTCTCTTCTGAGTGATAAAACGATACTGCTTATTGAGCCTACGAATCTTTTCCCATACAAATACGACATCGGTAGATATACCATCCGACAATGACACCACATTCGTCCTGCATCCATAGATCCATCCATTCATATATTAATTAGCTATTAGTAATTTTATTACGAACAATATACGATGTGCGTGTTTGGGGTCTCATGTTAGTTTTCACCGTTTGTCGTTTTGACATCAAATCGAAGTTTCGGAAAAAAATGTTGAAA
>JAYMTT010000177.1:0-16992 GCA_036898025.1 Hypseocharis bilobata
CCGTCGGTTGCTGTTTTGGGGAAGTCGGTAACTTTTTTTTTTTTTTTTTTGCTCCTGGATGTGTTTTGGTTTGGTCGGTCTCATTTCTCAACATTACAGTATTTGTTAGTATTTTTAACTGTTCTGTGATTTGGTTTTTTGTTCAAATTATTGCTCTCTGTGCGGTTTAGTGTTGGTTACGTGTTGAATTGTGCTAATTTTGAGCTTGCCGACAAATCAAGTGAAACTTGATTTGCTGCTGAATTGCCCTGATTTTGGTTCTCTTGAAATTCACTTGAATTTAAAGCCACCGTTTCGATTGGTCCGACAAATTCAACTTGTGAAAACTTCTGCTGGCTTATTGGAGTCTAATGTTAACCAAGTGTGTGGAGTTCTACATACTACATGTCATTTGAAATAAACCATTTGAGTTTCTTGGCAGATTCATATATGTTTGTCGTATAATTAAACTGATTAGTTGTTCATTTTGGGGTTCTAATTTAAAACTCTCGTGTTTTCTAGCTCGGTCAATATGGCCAGTTCTCCAATTTCTTTGGTGTCTCATATTTTTGGCGCATTGTAAAGCACATCGATCTGACTAAACTTCCAAGGGACGTAGTGAATGCTTGGATTTTCTTTCCTTTTTCCTTTTTTTTTCGTTTGGGGTGGGGGGTGGAGTTTACATTCTAGTAGTTTACCGAATTTCCTTTTTCAGTTAAATGATAAACATGTTTGACGGAGTAAAATTAATATAATGGGGGAATCCTCTATCTCAAATTGAACATTGATTCTAGAACTTGACGTGATCTTACTTTAATATTTTTGGGTCACTGTTAGTTCATACTACTTATGCAGTGTGTATTTTTCATTCTAGTCCTTGCATTATCTTTATTGGATACACCAGGAGAATCACCTGCCGTAATGAAAATTGATTCATCTTGCTAACATATTACTTCTTATTGTGCTCTAAGCTCTCTTCTTATTTTCATCTGTGCGCAGCAACGACCCTAACAAGTTGGCATCTTCTAGTAACCTTCTGTTCTCTTCATGGGGCTTTAGTGATGAAAATGTTCGAACACAAACCATTTGATCAGAGAGTTGTAATGGGCTTTGGCATTCTAAATGGAATATCCATTGGGTTATTGAATCTTAGTCTGGGGTTCAACTCTGTTGGTTTCTATCAGGTAATATTACTTCTTAGAAACCTTCTCTTTTTCAATTTGTTTGATTTTAGGTCCTTTTCTGATTTACAATCTGAACTTTTGCTTTTATTTTTCTATTTTAGATGACAAAGCTGGCAATCATACCTTGTACTGTATTTCTGGAGACCCTTTTCCTTGGGAAGAAATTCAGGTCAGTCTTTCTACATGCTTACTCTTCCTATGATCAAGATGCTGGCATGTTTATGCAAAATCTTTTTATTCTATCTCGAAGTTAGGCATTTTGTGCCTCTCAACTATGCAATTGGGAGCTAATGTGCATGCCTAAACTTGAATTTCCCCTAGCGGTTAGATGTGCTAGGACTGCACAGTCATTTATTTACTGTCTAAGGACAGGTTGGGTTCTGTGCCTATAATTTTTAGAAGCATCATTGTTTGCTAGCACAATCTGTATTATTTCATTTTTTAGCTTTCATCTATCGTTAAATTTCAATTTATGAATCTTAATTAAACAAAAATATTTTTGTTAAGTGGATGGCTATATCTTCGAACACTGTCATTAATATATAATTTTCTTGAATACAGAGTTCAATAATCTGATGATGCAAGACAGTCTTCAGTGTTCGAATCGTATGGACTGTCTTGCATAAGAAAGGTGATGGGCTAAAATCGTGGAGGTTTATAGAGGGTTTTTGAGGGTGATAAGTTTCAGTAATCCTAGAAACAAGATGCGAGAATTTCTGGATAGCTGTAAAGTTAAGGTTTTGATTCTTTTGAATCCTTGGATGATTGTGTAAGAGTTGAAGACAGGTTTAGGATTGTAGATTTAGAAAAATAAGGGGAAGAAGGTCCATGCTTCTGAAAACAAAATATTACAAATGCTCATTAATTAACTGCCATGAATTCTGAAGATTACACAGATTGTTTGGCTCATTTTGCTGGCTGGTAAACTTTGCTTATAGAATTTCCATTTCTGGCATTCACATCTTGAGCATTTTGATTTGCCATCTTTGTTGATATTAAAGAACTTTAGAATATTTATGCCTATGAATCCTACATCTGGCTCAATGAAGGATTGGAGGTTATAGGAGATTAGGGAAATAGTTTGGTGGTGTTTGCACTGTGATCTTGGCGCCAAAGGTAGATAAACGTGGTGGTGATATATGTCCTACGTTATGGAGATAGTAGTGGTTCTTGGTGGAATTTATGAAGTTGAGATTGCCACAAGTAATAGTGATGATACTCTTGGTGGTAGGAAGTTGTAGAGGTGTTGGTGGGATTTACAGTGGCATTATTACTGGTAAAGGTGCTGGTGGTTATTTTGGGGTTTATTATTCATGGCAGAGAGAATGCCAAAGGTTACAGTGACCGACTCAGTCCTTATATGTGTTCAATTTGCCTTTGTTGCTCATAACTAGCTTACTCTCTGCTAATATTATTATTTCAGCAGGGCTATCCAGCTTCCTAATGCTAGTCTTCTTATTAAATTGATTGCAATTGATGTTCTTATAGAGCTCAATGCTTTAGGTTGTGCCCCTTGCAGTTGTTAAAAGCAGCATTCTTGAACTTTTACCAAATTTTCAATGATATGAACTATTGTGGTTTCTTGATCAAAGCTCCGCTAATGCTTTCCTTTTATTATTTTGCAGTAGGACCATTCAACTTTCTCTTACCGTCCTACTTTTAGGTGTTGGGATTGCAACTGTTACTGATTTGCAGCTCAATGCCATGGGCTCGGTCTTATCCCTTCTTGCAGTTGTTACGACATGCATTGCTCAGATTGTATCCTTAGTTGAAATTGCATTTATTAACAATGAACACGCATTAAGACATTAAATCAATAACCGGATGGTTTTTCATTTGTTTATGTTATATTTCAACGTTGTTTAGATCTTAACAATTCCTTTCAGATGACCAATACCATCCAGAAGAAGTTCAAAATTTCTTCGACCCAACTCCTTTATCAATCTGCTCCCTATCAAGCGGTGACTTTGTTTGTCTCTGGCCCATTTCTGGATTGGTTTTTAACGGATAAAAATGTATTTGCATTCAAATATACACAGCAAGTAGTGGTGAGAATTGAAAGATTTTTCTAAATATCATTTTAATTCTTATTTTTATTTGTATATATCTAAACTATGTATTTGAATTTTGTTTTGCAGGTTTTCATTGTCCTGTCCTGCCTGATCTCTGTCTCTGTTAATTTTAGCACATTTCTTGTGATCGGAAAGACATCCCCTGTCACCTATCAGGTTCTGGGACATTTAAAGACATGTCTAGTATTGGCATTTGGTTATGTATTGCTTCATGATCCGTTTAGCTGGAGGAACATCTTAGGAATTATGATTGCTTTAGTTGGAATGGTTCTGTATTCTTACCTTTGCACTAAAGAGAGTCAACAAAAAGCTATGGAAGCATCAACTCAATCATCCCAGGTACTAGTTAATGTGTTCATCTTTTCATCTAGTCTAACACTGTTGCACACTTACAACCCATTTTAATCATCATTATGTATGTTTCTTGGTCAAATTCTTACTAAATCTTCATTTCTTCTGTCCTATCAATGGTTCAAGAGCAAGGAAGGTGAGACTGATCATCTATTGAGTGTGGAAAATGGAACTGGTGTATCAACGGATGCCCCAGTCCAGAAGGCCTCTACATGGAACTCAAACAAAGATCTGCATGCTTAAAGGTGATTTCAAACTTAATTGATTGGCAAAGCTGAGATGAACATGTGCAACTGTGTAGCAAAAGATATTTTTGGCAGAAAAGATTTTCATGTCTAGCGTCTCCAGGTTGACAGGTGTGAGCCTTCCTTTTCCCTGATTGGTGTTAGTTACATCATTTTAACATTGATGTCTCATGATGAATTAATGGGTATTGTTGTTCATTATGAGTTGATGAGTATTGTTGTTCCCGGAAGCCCAAAAAATATGATATAAACATATCCTGATGTAATTTCATCAGTTTGTTAGCTATGGAAAGTGAAATTTCATATTGTTCTTTTGACCTGCAGTTTTCTTCTCTTTTTTGTTTTTGATTGACTAAATGCAATTCTGATATTCTTACTTCATTCATTATCTTCTTTCGTTACTCTGGCACATTTCCCTGAGAAACTGTAAGGATTATTTAGAGATATAACATATTGATGCATCAAATATCAAGTCTGCTCTAGAAAATTATTCCCATCCAAGCATGGGAAATGAAGAGAGAGAATGAAGCAATAGAAAAGAGAAAAAGAAATTAAGTAAACCCTTTTGCTAGGAGTTCAAAACTCTCTCATGCATGGTACAAGGCGATTATCATGACATTTGAGGAATGAAAACTAGCTAAGAAGATTGGTCTCCAAGTCGTTTTCATAATCTTCTGTGGCCAACGTTAGTTCTTTCGCTCTCTCAGCTTGTTGTTTCCAATCAGTGCGAACCAGGGTATAGACCATCATGCACATACATGTAGCCTGTGCAGCAGCAAGCCCAAACCATAGCCCCACAAAGTCCATCTGGAGTCCGAAAGCCATGAGAGTTGCAACTGGCAGACCAATTATGTAAAAAGAAATAAAATTTATGTAGGCACCGATCTTAGCCCTGGCGGATCCTATTAGGATTCCACATGCAGCTGTTTGGGGACAGTTGCCTAGCTCACAAAAGCCTAGTATAGGAAGTGCAATTGATATAAGAGCTAGAATATGTGGCTCACTTGTATACAGCTTTCCCCAGACATTTCTCACTCCAATAGTGAAAGCAAAGGCTAATGTTCCACAGACAGCTGCTACAATGAGTCCTATTATGGTTGTCTGTTGAGCTCGTGTAGGCTGCTCAGCTCCCAAGTCTTGACCTATTCGCGTTGATAAACCCAAGCCTAGTGAGTGTGGAAACACATATAGCAATCCCGTTGTTTGTGTGAGGATTCCCATTGCAGCCACACTTGACTGTGGATCACTTAGTAGGCCACACAACAGAAGCATTATCTCATACCACCACCACTCCAAACAAACAGAAAGTACACTTGGCAATGCAAGGGCTAGCAGTGGCTGCCACCCTTGGGAGCAGGAGTTTGTTGCTTGCCCGTCCCAAGGTTTCAGTGCTGTTCTTGATAAAGCAATATATGCTACCAAACCCAAGTTTAAGTTTAATGTGGTCCAGGCTGAGGCCAGGGCTACTCCTCTGACCCCCAAATTTAAGTATATAACAAGGAAGTAGTTGATTGGAAGGTGAAGGATCATAGCACAAGTCGCAGATACGGTTAGGGGTTTGGTTATACTTTGGGTCCTTAAAAAGGTTCTTAGAGGATAGAGGTGAGCTTGGGCTAGCAGCTCAGGAATGGAGTATTTGAGATAGACCTTGGCTACTGATGTAATGTTTTGATCCTGACCTAGCCATAGAAGGATTGACTCCATATTTAACCACAGTATAGAGATAGGGATAGCTGCAAGGAGGAGGAGATAAAAGGTTTTTTTGTACATTTGGCTGAGAACAGCCCATTTTCTGGCCCCATAAGCCTGGCAACATATGGGTTCCATCCCCATGGCTAGCCCCTTCATAACAGAGTAGCCTGTAATGTTTGCAAACCCTGTTGAGAGTGAACCCCCAGCTAATTCAATGTCACCTAGGTGACCCAGAAAAAACATAGAGATGACAGCCTTGGAGTAAAACAGCAGGCTTGTTATCACTATGGGGCATGCGATTTTCCCCAGCAATGCTAGCTCCTCAGCCACCTGCATAATTCAGGATTAGGGTATTGAGCGATACAAGAACAAATACATTCTAACACTCACGAAATGAAATCGGAAGAATATATAGGCTTAGATTCAAAATTGATTTACCATAATGAGAGAAAATATCGAACAGACAACAAGATTCGCGTGATTTGGCAAATGGCTGTGCCTGACCGAAAGATGAACACACTTTTTGCTGTTTCTTTGAGGAATTAGGGTTCACGGGTCTTTCTAGGTTCCTGCCTTCACACCTGCTTCTAATCGAAATATTCTCTTGTAACCCTAAATTGTTCCCCTAGAGACTTTAATATCCATTGCACAGAACGTTACGAAAGACCCTCTTCAAAGTCAAACATGCACCTTGTATCTTGCTGCAAAAGACAGAACACATACCATAAGAGTACTTAAGATGCATCTGTCTTTTTGTATGATACACTAAAGGGGTACACGCACCACCACGTGATAGGTAGTTTGCAACACTTTCTGACACGGTCGTGGGTTTTGGCTTGATTGATTTTTCTCTAGATCTGTATAATTCCCCAAAACAAAATAGTATTTCTCTTCTTCCCAATGGCAGAGGAGTGCTTACCATTCTATTATTCATACAAGTCCCCCAATGATTTATCAGCTGTCTTGTGTGAGGAATAACTTCCGAAAATGAAGACGAACCGGAATGACGTTCCTGTTTCTGGATAGAAAAAGTGATTTCGCTTGGCCTAATTGATAAAGCACATTCCTCATGTTGATAGTGTAGAGTAAATAACAAGCCCAAGGTTCGTAAGATGCTCCATCTGTATTTGGTAACTTTATGACAGATAAGTGATATCATTTATGTCCATTAATTCTCCTCTATTTTTTTTTCTTTATAAAATTGCATCTTCTTTTTTCATTCTTTCCTTTTTAAACTTACTTGAAATGCTATCATTTATTGCTAAAGAATTGAATTTTGTAGTACATTGTTGAAAAATGAATTTATTGGCTGCCAAACTGACCCTAAAACGCATTACTTTAGTTTGACTGTTGCATCAAAAATCTTGTGATGGTGTTAATTTTGTTCTCTCATCATTGGAGCATTTCATAGATGTTTTGGAACTCTCATGGTCATTCAGACATCATATAAACGCTAACAGTTGTGTTGCACATGTTTTTACTGTTGAAAAAATGAAGGCTGGAGTGAAACTTCAGCATCCAAACTATGGGTGTCTTATATCGAGATTGTCAGCCTTGTTTTGATGCCCTGTTTTGTGGGAGTAATTGTGGTCATGTAGATATATAGATCAAAGATTTTTGAGGTGGACTAAGAGCATGCTGTGCTTTCTTACGGTCGTTAATGAAACAACTTTGTTTCTATCTAGTTAAAGATTTGTCAACATTTTAACTGGTTTCAACTTTTTATTAAAATTTCTAGGCATTTTTTTGTCCCCCTTTGGGCATTTTTTGTGTTGTTTGATTGGGGACTTTGAAATTGATTCTGTCAACTTAAATATTTGGCCCGTGATGTTACTCAAAGCACTTGCATGTCCTAGTTGTTGGTCAGATCCTATTTATATGTTGTCTTATAATTTGTCTCATTTGGGACCTTCCGTACAAATCAGGAAGACAAATTATTGTGATAGGCTGAATAAAAGAAATGCAGTTTGTGTGGAACCCATAGACTTTTTTAGAACATATATCTTGTACTGACATTGCTCTGGTCACACGGAATTTGCTTTTTGTGTGTGTTGTGTGTGTGTTAAATGTTTGAATCTTGGGACACAAAGGAGGACCAAAACAATTCCGTGACATCAAATAGAGCACTGGTTATTACAGGAAAAGAGTAAACAAAGAAAGAATATCATGGCTGGTTTGATATGTCTATATACAGGGTAACTTGTAGCTAGTGATGCCCCCTATTCATCCAGAATCCCCAGAGTTCCCTGGGATCTAGACCCTCTAATACATCAGCAGATAATGTAGCTCTTGGGATAGGGGGCGCAGTACAACTTTGCTTGGGAATTTCCAGACAGGGAAAGAAAGAGTTGGTGGAGGGACCAGCTACTTTTTATATTCTAAGCAGGAACCATGCATGGTTTATGGGTTGGTGGGCATTAATAGAAAATTTGTCCTACACGGTATGAACTAGCATCACCTCCTAATTTTGGCCATCGCCAGCCTTGACCTAACCCCAACATTCACCAAGTTAGAAGAAATGGCTATATAGTTTCCTCTCTAGTGAGACTAATCTAATATTGTCATCTGTTTAGGCATTCGAATAACCATTATGGTTACTTATTCAGATCTGAACTCATACGGTAGTGCAAAGGTCTGCTGCGTATGAAGTTGATTGATCTATAAGTAATGTGTGTGCACATTCCGACTTGCGTGTTCATGTTTGTGATGTGGATTGAGTCCATGCGTATGTTAGAATGGTCTTTCACCATAGAGATGCTATTCATGCCATATATGGCTGTTGGCCGTTATCTCTTTCCTTGTCTCTCTTTTCGCCTATTTCTAGTAAGGAACATGAGGAACAAAACATACACATAAGAAACTTGTGAGCAGTATGAGTGTGTATGGATCATTACCTTAATGTTTAGCAGCCATCCAAGATGTTCCCTTAGGAAGCTGCCTTGTCTCCCTCTACCAATATCCTGGCTTCCATTTCTTTGGTCAGTAGCAGGAGCTGCCGGAGGTTCTATCAATGAGCACATCGACAAGAATGGTGCAAGTGCAGCAAGACCAGAAAGATGGTTGAATTGAGGTAGTAGAAAGCAGATCTTCATGTGTATTTATTGTGAGACATAATTGTGTTAGACGTAGATGTAACTAAGGGGCAACCTTAATATTTTCAAATCACAGATTGTCGTCTTCAGTGTCGCCTGAGCACGAGTGTAGTATTCAGTTTGGACATATTGGTAGAAACAGGTACAATAGTGCATTGGGTATTGAAAACAACAAAAATTGCACAACCGTATACTGGTTTTTTTCTGGTAATGGGTGATGAATTTGGTGTGCTTGTTGGAAGGACTGAAGAAGATAACACTTAGCCAATGACTTGCTAGTGTCACATCTTGCTCGATAATCAGCCAACTTGGTTCAATCTAAGCAATTTTTGGGATTCTAGTATATGTGAAGATTGAAGTGTCCTAAAGGGATATATTCCCTTTGATACCCTTCGACTTTGGGGTTGGCTTCTTAGTTATTAGGAATATTTTAGTCTCTCTCCGTTACTATCACCATAGCTAGCACATTACACAAAGTGATAAGAGTCACTTCAGTGTCACACTCCAACGGTCAGCACTAGAAGTTTGTCTCCTATACTCACCTATGCATTCTCAATAACAGATTTTTGATTGAACTTGAAATTTAGTAAGCGAGTTTTGGATACGGGATTGTTTTACTAAAAATATTAGTGTTCTGACTCAATATAGCGGGAACACCGAGTCTAATTGTGTATGCTAATTTCTCATTCTCAAAACCAAGTCCTTTTGTAATGAGTTCTTGCAATAAGTAATTAATTGTTACAACAAATAATTACTTGTATGAGTGAAATCTTAATATAATACGAAAAAGTAAGATTTCATAAAAAAAAATAATAAAAAAAGACTCAATATAATTGAGTAAACTCCCAACAAATTAAGCCTATTACAATACAAGTTAGACTCCTTTTAGTTTTAAAATTTTATCAAAGGAGATTTTTAGTTTGTAACTATCATGAGCTTGATACATTACTTTTTTCACACTCACCGCAAACATGTATGATGAATGAGGATAAAGTCGTGCACCAAATTCGTGAGAAATCCAAATCATTACAAATGGTATCAAAACATACTCAGCATGTGCTATTGTAGGCTCAATTTCTAAATTCTGCCAATTTGGAGTAATATATTGGTTTTCGGGTCATATCAATGGAGATGATATACAATATGTTGAATCCCATTTCGAGTAATTGTCAGAAAAATTTTGAGTTCAGATAACGATACATTAGATAAATTTTTTAGTGTACGATGAAATGAGTGACGACAAAATCATGCACGAGAGATTCGGATCATTACAAAGCTACACACTTGACCACTTCTCTCCAAACTTTAAACACAAAAATGGGAAAAGAAAAATGCTAATAAGATTCGTAAAACCTTATACCTAATTCAGCTGGCTCAATTATCTTCAGCCCACTGAAAAGCTTCTCCCAATAAAAATTAAAATGGGCTCATATGATAGTCATATGCACCTACCTCACCTGATTCAATTCGATCCAGCTCAGTCTCGCGTCACCTATAAAAGATCCAATGCTTAATAGACTCTCAGTCTCTCAGTTCATTTCTGAATAATATATATTTGCAGAGTCAGTTCCAGAAAGAAAACACCTCGAAGAAGAGATACAGAGATGGCTCTGCGATCCTTCGTGACGAGAAGAACCGTGGACCAAGCGAAGACGATAGGGTCACGGCTCGCGAATTTTCGTGGTTTGCAGACCTTTACGCTTCCAGATCTCCCCTACGACTATGGCGCTCTGGAGCCGGCGATCAGCGGCGAGATAATGCAGCTCCACCACCAGAAGCACCACCAGACTTACATTACCAACTACAACAAGGCTCTCGAGCAACTCGACGACGCGATGGCTAAGGGCGATTCTGCTGCCGTCGTTAAGTTGCAAAACGCCATCAAGTTCAACGGCGGAGGTATATGACTTCTCTGAGTTCTCAACTTTAATTTTTCATTTGATGTTTTGATTTTATCTTGAAATTCAGCTTAGTTTGTGTGGCGTATTTTTTAATTTTTCAATTGTGTTTTGTTGATAATTGGAAATTATGATCTGGATTGGAATGGTAGATGCAAAATCAGACTTCTATGCTGGTATCAATTTAGTTTGTATGTATATATTTCTGCTAATTTTCAAATTTGGCTTACTCGACGAACTTGAAATGGTGAATAAGAAGATTGCACGATAGGTCTTGGTTGGCTGATATTTGACCTAAGTAATGATGTTACAATAATTGGGGCAAAACATATTTTCATTGGTTGTAATTGAGACATTTAATGGCAATTTAAGCTAAATTGGAACAGTTTAGGTTTTCAGCGGAAACACTCATTTGATTGAGGAAGACATGAAGTACTTTTCTTAAGTCACTTTAAGGTTTATTCTACTATTTGTTTAGTCTTTTTTTTAGTTGAACTTAATATAATCAATGTTACTCGTTAAATAAGCAGTATGATAGTGCATTCAGTTTAGAAAACTTTTTTCTGTTTTCATTTCTAAAAAACAAATAAGAAAGAAGTGTGGTTTTAGTTCTCAAGACATAGGGATCAATATGTTGGGAAGTGAAAATGAAGAAAGTGTTCTATGGAGTCAAACATGTCTTCCTTACCATTTTGGATAGTTGGGTATTTCTATTTTCAGCTATGTAAATTGTTTTTCTCTTGTTTGTCATCAAATTTTTTTTTTTTATCAATCATCTTCAATGTTGTCTCATATAGAATGAATTGCTTTCATTCAGGTCATGTAAACCACTCAATTTTCTGGAAGAATCTCACTCCTATTCGTGTAAGTTTTATGTTTGTAACTCTCTCTCTCTCTCTCTCTCAATATGCATTACCAGACTATTGATTTTGATTCTGTTGCCTAACACTTCATAAATGGCAGGAAGGAGGGGGTGAGCCACCAAAGGGTTCCTTGGGTTGGGCTATTGACACACATTTTGGTTCTTTGGAAGCATTGGTGAAGAAAATGAGTGCAGAAGGTGCCGCAGTACAGGGCTCTGGATGGGTGGTAAGTTTTGCAGCCTATTAAATTTTCTGAGTTTAATTTCTTTATGTACTTCTGTTCCTTGGCATGATATAGTACTCAAATTCGCATTCTCATTGTTTTTGTTTCTTTTGACATTATTCATATTTAGTGGCTTGGTCTGGATAAAGAGTTAAAGAAGCTTGTGGTTGAAACCACTGCAAATCAGGTAAGCATTATGATTATAGTTGTTTCTGACTTGGATAATTATGACCATGTCGCTTTAGCCGCATTACCCTTGAGAAATAGCTGATATGATGATAATGATGATGATGATGTCATTTTAGCATAACTATTTAGAGCTCTTCTCTCATTTTATTTGAGAACATTATATCTGAGAAATCAACTTTTCAGTTTAATATTGGTTCCTTGTTAATAATGATGGTACTAATGATGTTACTGGCTCAAGACTGTAGGATATAAATCATCTGAATTTGTTCAAGTATGGTTTGGCTATATAGACGGTTCGCCATTATATAAACGTATTGCAACTGTTTGAGTGTACCCTCTTTCTTAAGTATCTAAGAAGTAATTTTAATCTTATAGAAACTTGCTTGTATAGGTGGTCTAGTTACTCTATGCGTTAAATACAGCTTAATTTTCTGGACTTCTTAACTGTGAAGTATGCAAAAGAAATTTTGCTTTTAATATTCATCAATATTTTGTTTGCAGGATCCACTTGTAACTAAAGGTTTAGTTCCTTTGCTTGGTATAGATGTTTGGGAGCATGCTTACTACTTGCAGGTAAAAAATCTGAGTTCTTCAATGATCTCTTGAATGTGGTTGCTTTATCATGTTTTAACTTTTGCTTGTTTCAACAATTTGAATGTGCATAGAATAGTGTTATCATCTTTGTGGTGGCCAAAGCAATATGGAAGGGTTAAACTTATGTTAATGATCTTTTACTGAGATTGGAAGTTTCAGTTATTTCTTTTTTATTTTATACCATGATGGAGATTGAAAAATAATCATTTTGGTTGTTGTTGAGTTTTGTTATGTGGGAAGTGATTTAAAGAATCTTCCTTGTGGGATGGGAGTGATCAACAGTATGAGCCTGTTAGGGTGTTAAAAGTTGTTTTTAACTCTTTGCAAAACAACAGAGGTTTGTTAGATGAGAAGTATGGAAGAAATGGATATCTAAACATGATTTCACGACTCAAATGCTTTGTTTTAGCCCCTTTTGATTCTCATATTGAATACGTAGATGAAAAGTAGTAAGTACCAGTTGGCCAGTAGGTTTCCAATTTCCACTTGACTTTCATTTTCTTGTGTCAACTTAGAAAATGTTGGATGGAACCTGCAAACTAATTTCTTCTCTCTCTCTCTAACTTCAGAAGGATGGGTAGATTAGCAGAAGCAAAGTAGAATTCCTTTCCTGATGATACCAATTTTAATCATCATCAAAGTTGATTTGCGTTGGCCTGTTATGTAGGTGGAATCTTTAGCATCATTCTGTAGCACGGTCTTGGGAACAACAGTACGAATCCCATGCGAGGTATTGAAGCAGCGGTTACAGGCTGGCATTTTTGACAATGTGGGAGAGGCTATTACTGGTACTTGGCAACAAGATGGTCTTACGGGATTTTTTCGTGGGACTGTCGCTACTCTTCTCCGGGAGGTTCCATTTTATGTTGCTGGTAACCTGCTTTATACTCAATCCAAAAAGGTATTGTTTTTTGCATCTGGAGATGGAAAATTTTGTATAGTTTGAAGCTCAACTCTAACTCATACGTACACAATCTATAATCGGCACATGCTTGCAGCTTGCGAGTATTTTTATGAACACAAATAACAAAGTTTTAGTGATCAGGTTGATATTACTTATTTCTTAATGACAGGGGAACTATAGTGATAGTTGATTTTAAGGCTTTGCAGTAATTATTTCGTTGAATGGTGAAATCCTCAAAATTTTGTTTATTGCATGTCTCTTTTACAAGTCACTTTCTGATGGTATTTCTACTAAATTGCACATTTTATTTCTTTTAATCCGAGTTGACATGATTGATTCTGCCACGACATAATTTTCCATACCCATGTCTTTTGTATAATGCACGACACATTTGATTTTATGGTTGGAGATGATGGGTAATACTCTCTAATATTGACTACTAATTGGTATTTGCATGCTTTCTTAAGGTTGTTCAGCATCTTTTGGGCCGAGAATTGCAGCCCTGGGAAACAATAGCTGTTGGGGCTGTATCCGGTGGGCTTGCTGCTGTTACGACTACACCCTTTGATGTGGTCAAGACTAGAACGATGACTGCTCCACAAGGCCGAGCTGTCTCGATGCCAATGGTGTTTGTTGACATAGTACGGAATGAGGGAGCCCTTGGCCTATTTAAAGGGGCAGTACCCAGGTTTTTCTGGATAGCTCCCCTTGGTGCCATGAATTTTGCAGGCTATGAGCTCGCAAGGAAAGCCATGGATAAAAATGCGGAGCAAGTTCGATCAGCTGCCCCAGAAAAAGTTAACTAGTACTGGATAGAGATCTAATTGTAAAAACGTTCATTTTTGGGATCCTGCAGTGTTTCTTGTTTTTATACCGGAAGTTTTGAGCTTTATCCCAATTTTTGGTTGCAGCATTTATGCCTCTCATCTGTCGACATCGCTGTCAATTTGGTAATGACAATGAAATCTCTCTGATAATTTATGTACTTTTTTGAATTTAAAGTATACCTCTAGTGGTGGGATAAAAATGTTTGTGTTCCTAAGTTCATTTTACAATTTTTACATTTTTGATGTTCATTTATTTTATTATTTTTCATATTCTCAATCTTGTATGAATTCCAACTTCCAAGTTTATAAAATTCATAAGAGATTTGCTTTAAATCTAATTGCTTTTTACAGTCTGACAAGACATAAGAGTTTATTCTTGAAAATAATCAATAATTAAGGTCTTGAAGTCAATTTTTCTCTTTCATATTTTTCTTTTATTGTTACTATTATGTTGCATTTTCTGAAATAATTTATCCTATAAAGTCCAAAGAATAAACATGAAGTATTGTCGGACAAACTGTGACATATTAGTTGTCTTGCATTGTCAATAACCAGAGATTGGCTTGCATTCAAATTGAATATTTTTGTGCATAATCAGTACTATAAAACTATCCGAAGCTGTTGCTGCAAGAAATTGATAATGATTCTGCACCTGATAGTTATGATGACCGATCATAAAAAGACAAGCAAGCCAGAAACTACAAAAAAAGGAGGCATTATCTTGCATGAATCCCAATCCTGCCTTTATGTGAATTCAAAGAGTTGGCTCTACACGGAAAATGAAGTTTTGAACTGCGAGTTTGAAGCAAAAATCACTTCAACCCAGGACAACCAGATTACAAAGAAAGCAATTCACTCATCATTATTATTAAGCAAAGATGCCAAACACGACTAGTTCAGAAAAATCTATGGGAAATCAAGGGATATAACAGGACAAAGTCCCCTTCTAATAGCCCCAAATGTCATTACGGATTTCGTCATCAAATTGCTTCTTCACCTCAGGATGCTTCTGGAAGTATTCCTCGGCAGTCATGGTGCTAAGCTTTTCCTGTGAAGACATATAAGATGTGAGAAATCATGAATTGTATAAAGACTGGAAATAAAATAGAATAATCGTCATCTATTACCTTCAACTCTCGAACATCGGCAACTTCTTTCTCCAAACGTTCAGACTCCTTCAAAGATCTCTGTTCTGCTTCTTTCAGTTCCACCAACTATAATCCACATGAATGTATAGCAAGCATTAGATGCCAAAAACAAAGTGTGATCCAAACAAGTAATAACTGAAGGTGACCAAGAGGAAAGAATGAAAATAACATTTGGAATTTATTAGTTTTTACCAATGAATCAAATTTAGGCTTGTACTCAGGAGTGACTGTGTCGACAAACTTGGGGATCTCGATGTCTACAAAGGAAACAGTTAAAATGTGGGAAACTGAATGGTAGATCCAACAAACATAAAATAACCAGGTCACTTCCGAGAATCCAGTTGAAATAAAAATGATATTTCATCATATTGTTATTTGAAAAATTAAAGTATTGCTGCTGATAGATCCAACTCTTTTGTGTGTGTGTGTGTGTGTGTGTGCAATCAAGTGTCTGCTCGGGCAGAAACTGTGAAAATCACATTGTGGGTCAATCCACCAGTTTAGCTTTTGAGCAGGATTTGACAGGAACTCTTAAAAGACCTGTTGTAAAACGGGTCCCTAATATTCATTTCCCATGGTTAACTTCTTGATGATCTGTATATACTAATAAATCAACCACCGCTCTCTAACATTTTCATTTGGTACATAGAATCAAAGAAGAGTAGGCCTATCCAAGCCACAAACGGAAATTCTACAAAATCAGCCAGCTATCCTATATTCATTCAGGACATAGCAATTTTTAACACACAAAAAGTTGATTTTAGAATGTCAAATATGGCAAGCAGCTGAAAATAACAATAGCTTCATGTGATGCTATATTAGATTGTCTACAATTCTCTGTTAAATCACATAAAACAAGGACACTTCATGGTTAAACGCTTAGCATGGTCTTTAAAATTCAAAGAATTCAGTAAAATCGCTTTAGGTATGAGGAAAATTGAACGTTATACAAAACGTATGCATGCAGCCAAAATATACCAGGCTACATTCAATAATAAGTCAGAGAACATACTGTCATAAGCCTCTTTATACATATCCACCAAGCGAGAGCCGACCCCGCTTCTATGGTACTCCCAGTCGATAGGCTCAGGTTCCTGCATAGAGGATTATATTACAAGGTCAACGAAGCAAGCAAGCTACCACTTACCAGTCTCGATAATAAACTAATATGCTGTATCAGGCTACAATAACTGACTACCAATTGACAAGCTAAATTTTTATTTTTTTTATTTTTTTATTTTTTATGATTTACAAATCAGACCCAGCCAACATTTCCAATCCCAATTGACAAAAATCAAATGCAATCGGCAAATTAGCTTCATTCTCATACGTAATATAACTGAATCACTATTATCCTAAACCTGATACAGGCAGATCTCAATGACCAAGCTGATTATTTTTGTTATTTTTTTGTGTTTCTATAATTCTGAAGCATAAGGAAAATCCAATAGAACCTCTAAATAATGAAAATCTAAAACTGCAGATTTTTGGGTCTATTTTCTTCTATGGTTTCTCTAATGAAGCATAACAAATTCTCAATAAAAGTACCAAAATCTACCCATTTTCACAGCACCATCCAATCACATACATATTCCATCTTATCTACAACAAAATCAAAGAAAACACAAATGTAATTAATAATAAATTCACGAACGAAATCAGACCCATTTCTGTTCATTTCCATATAAATCAAACCCTAAATCCAGAAGAAGAAAATCATTTCAACATACC
>JAYMTT010000178.1:0-16979 GCA_036898025.1 Hypseocharis bilobata
TTTCTCTCTCTCTCTCTCTCTTGATCTGTTTCTCTCTCTTTCTTTTCTTCTTCCTCTGTTCTGCTCTGTACATATTTTCTTCAAAAAACTAGTAAACAACTAGGTTCCTGTGTAATTCTTTCACCCATCAATAAGATTCTTGAGTAGTATCTTGTTCTAAATTTCCAGAACTCATAACAACTTCTTAGACTCCAACCTCTCCCCAATTCTGGCTAGTTGGAAAGGGGTTTGTGAGATGAACCATGTGATATTCCATAGTTGTGTCTTGCTTGGCTGGTGTTGTTGCCACTGCTAACACCGTAACGTAAAGGTCGTCTCTCACGATTGTTGGTGGGGTCGTAGAGGCCATGTTTCGGTAATTTGGGAAATTTGACTATGCTTTGAGCTGCCTTCAAAATTTTGTAGTGATACTTAAATTTGCTCAGTTGTTGTATTAAAAAAATAGTGCCCATAGGTTATTGTAATTAGAATTACCCCAAGTTTATGTCATAAAATTAATTTGTGAAACTTCAAATCTTGTTATCATTTAAAATAAAAAAAAATCAACAAAATCTCTACTTTGCAAAATCCGCAACATCTATAGTTAGAACGAAACATGAAGATGAAGGTGGCACTTTGAAGATCCAAATTATGGTATGAACGGTGATAGCACGAATAATAGGTTTGGTGTTTTTGTTTTCCAGCATCAATTTTGTATTTTTGTGATTACCCTTATTTTTCCTCACAATTTTTAGGAAAAAAAGGATATTTATGTAATTACTAGTATCTAATATCAAAAAAATTTTGTAGGTACATGTACGTTCTTAAGGTCACCAGATTGGTACCTCAACTTTTAAAAAGTGTACGATTAATACCTCAACTTATTAAAAAGTCTAAATTAATACCAAAGCACTAACACTGTTAACTTTTTCATCAATTATGCTGACTTTGCACTTAATTTTCTATTTAAAATATATAAATATAAAATTTCTGCAAGTGCTATGTCAGATCCATGATGGCAAAGCATGTGACACGAGTAAAAATATTTTTTTTATTTTATAAATGGGGTATTAGCTGTCACGTCAGCAAAATGGATAGAATAGTTAATGGCGTTAGTGCTCGGGTACTAATTTAGTTTTTTTTTAATAAGTTGAGGTACCGATCGTGCATTTTTAGAAGTTCGGGTATCCATTTCGTGACCTTGAAAAAGTACAAGTACCAAAAAGAATTTTTTTCTTGTCTAATATCAGACTCACTCTCCTAATTTCAAACGACACTCCCTCACTCTTCTAAATAACTAACTTCGAACCCCGAGTGTTCTTATTAAAATCAACTGAAGAAAATCGATTCATTCGTTTTTAAAAAGAGTTGATTAAATGCGTTAATACTAAACATGTGTCAAAAGCAATCTAACACGTACGTAGCGCATGTTCAAAGGCTAGTTATTATTTCCATTCAATCTTATGCAGTTATTTACAATGAGATCCAGTTAACACATAATCTAAATAATAGGAGGGTATATTCCTATCTATTATAACCATTCTCACTCAAAATATAATAATTGAGTTGGCCAAATAAATTTTGTGTCGGGCTATTAGAGACTGCGTGCACATATAGGATTGTAAGCAAACCGACACCTTTAGTGAAAAAATTGGATTTGATCTCAATAAGCATTTATTCATGTGCATTTATTAAGTAAAAGAACATGCTCAATTATATATTTTCACGAATAAAACTCATTTATATGTTTCGAACATGTTCGTTAATCTTCACATGTTGGTGTATGTGTTCATTTATACATGTAAGATTTAATTTTCATTAAAAACGTCGTTTTAACTTAATTTTACGTTCATTCGTCTAATTGTTTGTCCATGAACATTAAAAAAACAAACACGAATATGTTAATTAATTTTTAACGAACCGAACATGAACATTCATTGTAAAAACTCGATTCTTAATAAATCAAATATTCTTAATTTCTTAACAAACGAACATTAACAACCTAATACTCAATTTATTTATTTTATTGATTCTCACATTCACACATAATATTATAATATGTAATATTATATTATGTTGTTATGAAAGTTATTTGGATCCACATGGGGCTAGATAAATGCCAACCCACAACATCAATAGCCATCACCTTCTCTTGTATGATCCCTTAACTGCTGCCCATGTGGAGCCTAACAACTTTAGTTCCATTATACATATAAGAGCATTATAATAAAACAATCTTTTATATTGATTTATTTTTTGGTAAGAAAGTGAAGAATGATAAATCACTTGATCATTAACAAAGTTTTTTAATTATTTTATTTCATAGTATTACTTGAATTAAAAATTAACATGTGAACTCATGTCCATGTTAAAATTTAGATCTAAACCAAGCATACATGGCACATGCAAGTTGTGTACATTTAATAACAAGGTTAGTTGTGAGCCATCAACCATCTAGATACTTAAGTATTTTTTTTTTTAAATCATTCGGTATTCCAAGCATATTGAATCGATTGATTTGGTGTTGAGTAGATCCATAAAAGAGGGAAAAACACTTTTCATTGAATCTTAAAAAAATTTCACACTCATGATTGGACCTTTTTTCCCTCATAGAAAAAAAGAAAAAATAAAACTTGATATGTAATTGTGTATTATATATATAAATATGTATTTATGCAAGAGTAATATTGACATTGTATTATTTGTTTACTAGTAGAGTATATAATATATTCTGCTAACCCATTTAGGGTTCAGCCAATTCATATCATAACATGGTATCAAAACAATTTGATCCCTACTAATTTGTTTATATATTCAACTTGAGGAGATGTCTTATGCAAAAATAAAGGCAAATATAACCTTTATTTTGGGGAGTTAGTTAAAATTGATTCAATATCATTTGGAATTTTTGGGTTTCAAATTCAAGTTAGATTTTTGTGCAAAGTATTTTACTATTTGGTTTTGGCTCTTTTAGTTGACTTTCTAGTAGTATTATGTTTTTCTTCTAAAATTGATATTTTCTTCTATTTTATAGGGATGTTTATCCACACCTTATCCATTTATGAATTTGTTAGTTTAAGTAATGAAAAATTAGTTTTTCCCTCCAGCTTTTAAATTTTTTCAACCCATAGAATTAATTTCCCTCCCCTTTATGTGCTGAATTAGTTTGTTATTCCCTCCATCTATTTGAAATTTGACAAATATTTATCATCTATAAAAAAAATTACTACATTGGTTATCTTTTATACATAAAAAAGAATAAGAGTTATCTAAAAAAAATATACTAATACAAGGAGAATAAAATTTCACCTATTTCAATTTTATTGTAGTATTTTTTACATGTTTGGAAAGGTAAATTTAATATGATACGATACATGAAATTTGCATGGTAAATTTTTTTCTAGTAGTATAGTACTACATTTTACTTATAATTGAAAGTTTAAATTACAATTGTTTAAAAAAAAAAAATCTTTGAACTCCTTTTGCTAACCTCTAAAAAAATCTTAAAAGAGAAAAAAAACTTTAAAAAAATTGAAAATTGCAAGTGCAGAAAAAAAGAGATTCCATTTCTTTTCAGTTTCTCACTTTCTTTTCCACTTAGGATTCTATATTCGCTCCAAATAATACTAATACTAACAAACAATAAAATTATATTTTGCAGCGTGAAACCAAAATCCTCTCATCACTCTCTCTTCTCCATTTCACCTTTGAATCTTTGGCTCTCTCTCTCTCTCTCCAAATCCGCAGAAACCAAGAAAACGCTCACTCGCGAGTCACGACTCACTCACTCTTTTACTCATCGGTACACTCTTTTTTAACTTTTTTTACTCTGTGATTGCGATCTTTGTTTTTTTTTTCTTTTTCTTTTTACTGTTTTAGGGTTCATTCATGTTATTCTATGTTGCTTGGTTGCTGAGAAAATGTACTGGCGTTTTCTGGCCAGCCAAACAGAGCGTCGAGGCTGAATTTCGAATAATTGATGACGATAATGATGATTTTATTTACTTTTTCTTATTTGCTTTATTTGGTTGTTAGAAAAATGTTGGGAAAATGCAGAGTTATTGATTAATTTTGATAATGGAAAGAGAGCTCGACACTGGAAATGTTTAGTAGTCTTGTGCAGAAAGTTACCTTATTTAATTTCATATGATTTTGTTTTTAATTTTTAAATTTTGGTGTAGCCTTGAATTTTTAGATGATCTTTTTCAGTTTTAGGAAGGGACTGAAAATCAGTGTCTATAAAGTGTTTGTGGAATCAATTTTTGCGAAAGAGTTTGGTTGAATGAGCTTCCCAAGCTTTACAAATGGCTGGAAATGGTCTTTAGATGTCTCATGGAAATTGAATGGCTCCATCGTCTTTTAGGTAGCATTTGAAAATATTAGTTAATCATCTATTTCTGAAGCATCAGCAGAAATGTAAGCCATTACGGCAACTCATGGTGTTGGATCAATTCTGTGTTCTTTTCAAATGACATCATTAAAATGTCCCTGCCATGGTTTTGCCGAATGGACACTATATTTTTAAATGTTACATTTTGTATGATTGGTTTTTAGTTTTCACCTTCTAATGCCATGTAAAATACAATAAAGCCATTCAATTTTGGTGGGACATCGGCGTGTGTCCTTACATATTGCATTAATCAACTTTTTGAGTGTATCTATTGGGGAAAAAAAGAGATGATCTTCTTAATTTTTATACTTGTTGATCTTTAGCATCATTAATTTTTCTGTGACTACAACTAATTTTTACTCTTTTCTGTAAAATATGTTTGTTTTTTTGACATTTTTTACTGCATCTATACTACGGAAAGATACTACTTCAACAAGTCATCCCTTCATACTATTTGTTTGTGAAATTTTCAGGTAAAAACTGGCCGTCTGCAGGAGGTTTTTTACCGACCTACAAGAAAGGCCTTTAACCCAAACAAGCAGAAGCACTTAGCATGTGGTGAAGCAAAATGAATAAACCACAGGTTTTAGCACCCTTTACTCATCTTTCTTTGTTTCTCTAAGAAATTAATTTAACAATTTGTAAAAGTTACAATAAAACCCATTAGTGAAACAGTTCAAATTTCAGTACTTTAAGCAATAGACATGCCATAATTTTGTACTATTACATTCTATTACACATTGTTTCCTAAAACCTGAATTATTGTGGTACCCAGTCCCAGAACAACAATGCATTATATAGATCACCCCATAATTTTGCACAATGAGGCCCTTTTGTAGACTTTCACACAGCTTTCGAATTACTTAACTATCACAATGAGGCCATAATTATGTACTATACATTTCATTGTGTGATCTGAAACATTGTATATTTAAAACTTGTCTTATGGATATAACCTGGGTGGTCATCATGCGTGTCTCTTGGTTTTTGTTTCTTTGCCTAGAGTTGTTTTTCCGAAACATTAGTTGGCAAACGTAAACCAAGTAGTCACACTTCATGATTGTAAGTGGATTTTTCTAGCTAATACTGGGTTTTTGTTTAGTTAAGTTATTATGAGAAATTTTCTTGCTTCATCTTTTGGTTCATATCACTCACAAAAGAGGATTTTGCAGGATTCACAACAAGCAGTTGGAATGCAATTTTCATCACAGATATCATGTGATCCAAGCTATGACCAACATAATAACACCTCTGAAGCTCCTTTGATGGACTCTAGTCAAATGTCTGTTTCAAGCGACAAGAGCAAAATACTTGAAAATGTTGAAATTGTATGTTAACCTGATATTTGTTTCTGGCTGTACGGTTGTTGTTTACTCAAATGCATTTTAATTAATTCATTTCTTTTCATGCTTTATTTTTATTAATTGGTTTTGTAGGTGCAAAATTTGATTGAACGGTGTATGCAATTATATATGGACAGAAATGAGGTTTTGAAATTTATTTCAGATAAGCTAAAAATAGAACCTGCACTGACAACCTTGAGTAAGCCTTTCATTGTAAATTCTTTAATCTCCTGCAGATGTTGAAATGTGTTGCTTCGTATTGTCTCTTATTTCAAATTTTGACATACGTTCTTCTCTCTTAATAAGTACCATGAGTTGATGGGTTTGGATATGGGAGTTTGATGTGGTAGTAATGTTGTTGCTGCAGTTCAATGTCCCGAGGATGCTATGGTATAAATTGTGCAATAGTGACCAAGCCAGTATTGTCTCTTATTGGCAATCATTACATCAAATATTACCCCTCTTCTTTAATTTGATAGCCAAATTTGTTGGCGTATAGGGTGCATTTACTAAAACTTGCTGACCATTTCCCATAAAGTATTGTACTAGTTAGCAGTGTAGCATCTAATAGATGTTCCATTTATGTTATTATGTGGGCCATGTCATCAGTGCTGAACTGGGGTCATAGATATGGTGGCTTTCTTATAAACAACCTTGCCAATGAGCAGCGTGCTGTGCAATGAATGCCACATTTCACCCTATCCCTGGGAGCTGTAAGCACCTTGATATAAGTAGAGGTCTTTGACCCTTATCGTGATCATCAGCTAACATAAATCATAAAAATCTGCAGGTCAATAAAATGTAGTTTATTTGTTATTCAGATTTGAAAACAGTTTTTATAGTCTTGTCATATATATTCTTCACCCAATAGCTTGTTATTCATCATTTCATTTTCTTTGGTTTAGTATGGCAGAAATTGGAAGAGGAAAACGCAGATTTTTTCCAGGTGTACTACACAAGGCTATCGCTGAAAAGACAAATCCTTTATTTCAGTGATCTACTTGAGAAGCAGTATAATCTGATGAAGCACCAGAGTCTCGGAGAAGTCCAATTGGCTCCTATGCAGAGTGGAAGCCATCAGATGCCTGGTAACTTTCTTCCAAGAAACTTCTATCAAAAGTGTTCAAGTGTACAGCGAAGATTTAGATGACAATAGATTCTGCATTATTCTTGCACTAGTCAGGCAGATTTTCAACTTTCAGCCATGTATAAAAAATAGAATATGCAACAGAAAAGTGATTATTTGGCTTAGTAGTGATTCCTGTTTGATGGGAGTGAAAGATGGTAAGGGGGAAGAAAATGGGAGGATAGATCATTTTCTTTGTTTGCTTGGAAGGAAATTGAAGGGGAGAAGAGAAGCAAGGGGAGTAACTTTCCCCATAGGCCTTCCATACTACAAAAGGGGGCAAGAAAAGTTGGCTGTGGAAGATTCTTTTTCTTTTGTTCTCCTCTTCCCCATTGCTAATTTTCTTCCTCTTTCAGTCATCCCAAACGAACATCTTGAGAGAAAGATACTTCTTTTCCTTCTCTTCCTGTTTTTCCCTTCCTCATGAAATGGAGTATTAACCTTTGTCTGGTTTTACCAATTTCCTGAATAATTGGATGTTGTAATATGTAGTGGCCTTGGGTATGCTACTATCTACCTCTTCTTTATTGGCATGAGACTAGAGGAAATTCTAAGAGTTATTGCAGACGTCCTGAAGGATAGAATTCTTTTTCTCACAATAGTCATGCACACTACAACCAGACCACCATCATTTAAAGACGGTGCTTTGAGGCATTTCTTGTGCATGTGAAGTTCATTAACATTGCGGACTTGATATTAAAAAAGGAAAGAGAAAAGAAAGAAGAAGAAGAAGAAGAAGAAGAAGAAACAGCTATAAGTAACCAGAAAATGTATTTCCACCATTTTGTACTAGATTCAAGCTCCTTGGTTGCATGGTCGCTCTTACATTCAAATGCCTTAGCTGACGATTGCATAGAATATTGTGTACTCTTGTTCGAATTGATCTGTTAGGGCTTAGAAATGTCTACCTAGGCACATTCACTGTTTTGGTATGTGCTGGTTTAAGAGTCACATCTTTAGATTAGTGCTTTCGTTTCACTTTACCCAAAAAGTGTATTTTTATAAGAGAGTTATAGGTTTCTTCAATTTCCTAGAAAAGTTATCACTGGTTTCCTGTAGCATTTGAGTATCATGATTTTTTTTTTTAATTCATTACCTTTCATTTTTTGTAGTGCAGTCAACAACTTACCTGTGGGATACCCTGCTCTGCAGCAGTCCCCTCTTTCGTCCACAGTTCATTCCCAGAATGATTATGATGGCAGTATGTCCAGCTGTCTTGCGGTCAACAGAATCCCAGAAATATGCAATGATCATTCTATGCAAATGTTTAGGAGCGAGTAAGGACTCATAATCAGTTTTCCTTTCTCCTATCTACCATTTCTTCTTCATGTCTTGTCTTTTATAGTCGTAATAACTCATGAGGTCGTGCTTCAACAGTATAAGATACAACTTGTCAGCATCTAGTGGGAACTCATCTCTTCTCCTCACTTTTCCTCTTCTTTTTTTTTTCTTTTTGTCAGAAGAAATCATACCATTGTGCTCTTTACTTCTATTCAAAGTGTCTTTTAGAACATTTTTGTAATCCTGGCAAGGGTTCATGTACAAGCTCCCTCTTTAGAATTTTTTTTTTTTTCATAAAAAGAAATTGGCTACCCTGTAGTTTACCCTTCAAAGTTTGAGAAAACAGTGGAAGTGTTGTAACTAGGCAAAATAAACTGAGGAAAATCATGCTTCAATTGATCATGTCTAAGAGGAAATTAGAGTACATGGGTGAAATAAGTAAATCAAGGGATCGTCTTGGCTGGTCCTGTTGGAGATTCCAGTATAACTGATTATATGTTTGAGGCACACCATGCCATTTCTTTTGCGTTTTTCTTTGTTTTGTTCTTTTTATTTTTAGTATCATTTATGGTTATTGCTTGCCAAAATCTTTCTGCTTGACTCCTTGTTGACATAGGATGATGAATAGAATGTTACCTATCAACCCAACTAGCGGAATCAAGTCAGAGATAGCTTTGAGTTCTGCAATGGTGGCACCCACTGGCCAGTTCCCGTTTACTTCAGCAGACATATCAGGACTAAGTATTGACAATTCAGCGTTTGATTCGACATTTACGTCTAATATGCATGGTCCAGAAGGATTACAGCCTGAACCAGATAGTGGGTGTGGAATTTATGATGAATACATCAAATTTCCTCCGATGCCTTATTATCCTGGCTTTCAAGATCCAAATCCAGAGCTGCCTGGCTTGGAAGGTAAGATGCAACTTATATTTGCGTCAAATTATTCTTAAGCTCTGCAGTTTTTTCGTACTTAGTTATTAAGTTATCACCCGAACCTTGATAATATGTTTGTTTATTTTTATCATGGTTACAACTTGGACTTCCAAACGACAATTTTCAACTGCAAAACAAGAATCATTAAATGTTCTTATTCTGTTTATTGATTGTGATCATATATTGACACTGTCAACTTTTCCTTGTTGTAGGAATGGATTTCTTCACCGATACGATTTCTGATCCAGGTTTCAATCAGAAGGGAGATTTCAAGAAATTACAATTTGAACCTTAGTTTGTAGGGTCAGAGAGGGTTAGTTGTAAAGTACTAGTCATATATTTCATCAGAGTTGGATGCTTGTTCTTTTTAGTATATAGGATTCCACCCATGTAAATCTTAAGCTTTGCTCTGTTTTAAGGGTTTTTTTTATTTTTATTTTTAAGATTTGGTTCCTGCTTCCGTTTTTTATCTCTAATTTTATAATTTAAATGTCGAGTTTTATGCGACAGTAGCTGTTGTCATGACATTTTAAACAAGATCTATGATGTTCTTACCTTGTATTGTATGAAGGATAAGTCTTTTCAATGTTACCGTGTTATGTGCCTGGCACATAAATTGACAATTGAATGGAATCTTCAGATCTGTAAGTTTTCTAAGCATCCATAATGTAAGACATTATACCATTTTTTTTCCGTTCGATTATGTAGAAAAACACTTGTTGGAAGGAGTAAGCATACACCCAAACGACATTGATCTCACATCCTCCAAGTGTGAGAATACCTGTGGTAAGATGTGGCCCAAGAAATTATCATGGTTCATCAGCCTTAATTTTCTAAAACCGAAGATTGATGTGCCAGCTTTGAAGAAACCTGTTTCTGTAAACTGTTTTTGTTTGTACGATTCTTTCACAAACTGGTTTGATCAAAGTGATTATAATCATTTTTCTAAAATCTTACAAGCTAAACACCCTCTTAGTCAGCCATCTAACCCTTCCAGGTTCAATAACTTCGATGTAAATATTTATTTTTCTGGATATGATCTAAATTCTAATATACAACCTTTCTCATCAGCAGGGAAAAGAAATGATCTTCAGTTGCATTGAACATGTTTTTAGTCAGTTGGAGTATTTGACTCACTGTTGTTTGTTTCCTATGTAACTTATATGACCATAAGAAAAAGAAAAAAAAATAGATGACTTAAGAATTTCAGGAGTTTCTAACACATACATTAGTTGAGAAAAGTCAATTCCAACATAAGACCTTTACAGCCACTAAAAATCAAAAAATAAATTAATAGACAAAAATGGAGACCTCTACTTATATTCAGTCTCTCTCCATAAATACACTCTTGACAATGTAATGTTACCCATAGCAAGCCTAGTAGCAGAACGCTTTCTTTGATGATAACCTGTTCTCCAGACTTGCGACAAAGAAAAAGATGACCAATAACCTGTTCTCCACACTTACGACAAAGACAGATGACCAACCTCGTGGATTTATTAGATTAAAACTTAAAATACCCAACACCTCTACAGCCAGGTACAAATAGACATATGAACAGTACTGAATTAAAATCCACTTTTTTCAGTACGAGAGCTAATTACGAAACAAAACCAATGAATAAACAAATAACTCCTTGCTGATATGCACATTCAGCCATCATGCATGTGCAGATTCCAAATATTAAATTTACCTAGGCTGATCCTACACATGCAATGCAAATTAGCGCATCCTATTCTTGAGCGGGACTGGCTGGATCTGCTTTGTCATGGTGAAATCTCCCCACAATGCACGTTATATTGTCCGCACTGCCACGGGTGAAAGCAGCCTCTGTTAATTTGCGGGCGGCTGCTTCAGGTTTTTCTTCTGTCTGGGCAAGAGAAACGGCCTCCTGAAAACAGAGTTACATGAATAGATAAGCAAGCATTACCTCCAGAAACCTTCACTTAAAAATATGCCATAAGGCATAATCATTGCAAACCAATCACCAACTATATGACACCACATTAGCATTACCGAGTAATACTGTGAACATAATGAAAACAAGTGGACTATCGTGTGTTGAAATAGTTTTTTTGCAAATTAGCTGGATAGCCAACTCCTAAATTGGTTTGCTGGGATGATTTCAAGTTTCTTTTAAGTCATATAAATTTATTCAAACTATGATGCATCCAAATGACTGATCAACTAAATACGTTTTTGACTTCATGCTATCTACAATCCATCGAGGTTCTTGTTCATATCATTCCAAGACATAGCATCCCCACACCCGAACCCGAGGAAGAACAGAAGAGTGCGGTAGTTCTTCACACTGAGCATATCAACCATGCTCACACTGAGCATATGAACTACAACCATGCTCACACTGAGCATATGAACCATGTGCAAATATTCTTTGCATTTAATATGCATGCATATGTATGTGTGAACAAGACGGGAAAAGGCAGGCTTACATCATTGGGTATCACATCCCATAATCCGTCACTAGCAAGTACAAGCAATTCAATTTCTTCATCTAGCTCTTGATCCTGAAAACAATACAAGAAACAGACATGCTAGTTAATTTTTATTAACTTGCAATTCCAGGTAATAACATTCAGTATGACCACCCATGTTATGCGAAGATAAACACATGGAAGAGCTTTCCACTCACACCCCAATATACTCTGACAATTCACTATCCCTACTTGATATGTGACACAATCAAGAAAGAGGCTGCTTTGACAATTTGATAAAGCTCCTAAAGAGCCAAGAGAAAATGTAAATGAAATCCAAAATAATGCAACAATTATTAGAATAGCAACCAAAAATATTTTCGTGGGAAACTACAAAAAGTAGAACCAACGAATTTTGAGAATCACGTTTAATGAGATTTTCCCACTATACAAACATATACTAGACACAAATCATGCATACTTATCCATTTAATGGTCTAAAATGTTACCTGAATTTCTGGTTCTGCAACAACGTATTGCTTCAACATGCGGTTACCAAAAGCACGAGACATAGCTAGAACTCCACCTACCCTCCAAGTGCCTGACAATGACAAATATGGTTTTAGCTGTTGTGTTAATCAATGAAAAACCCCTTCCATCAAGGGTTACGAAGAAAGAGAATCGTACGTATCTACACTGGCTTGTTATTTCCATCTCTCGATGGCCATAAACCACGATGGAGACAATGATGTCAATAATACTAATAAGAGTTGTCAAATTTACACATATAGCACGAGGCTGGCACGCCCAGCTGGATACAATTATCTTTAGCAAAAATAAGTTTTGTTGACCCAAATAACCATTCTAGAGTTTGGCACTCATATTTTGTTAAATTTAGTGAAGACCTTCCTTTGTAAGCAAAAATAATGCCCCTGGCATACTGGGGCACGTTTGGTATTTTAGTACTTGTATATTGATAGGGAATTAGGGATAGCAAAGAGCTGTACTGCAGGTATATGTATCTTCCACTGATGCAATCAAATTACATGCTTCATATACTAATGAATACATGAGATATACTGAAAATGCAGGTATATTTGGCAGTACTGCCTTCCCACACTTATGAGAAGGTTGTAAGAGATACAACTGGTTCAAAGATTTGATTCAGTAGGAAAAAAATAATCTGAAGAAACTCCATTAAGAGTCTTCTGATACCACATCTATCTGCAATGTACCATTCTGGAGACTTTAACACTGAAGACCACACTTCCATGCTTCAGCTCTGGTGAATAGCAAGAGCATAAGCACCACGAGACAGGAGTTTGGGTAAACTCGAAACGATATAAGCGCATCAGCGAAGTAAAACAGAAAATTACAATTTAATCCTATTGGATACTGCCCGACAACGAATCTTTAACAACTTTAGTGCAAACTTGTCATGTCGATCAGTAGCTTGAGATAAGTGCCATTGATATTGACTTTTTTCAGTTGCACCACGTGGCTAAAAGTTACTTTTTGACAATTTTTTGGATATACATATATATATATATATATATATAGAGAGAGAGAGAGAGAGATCGTTAGAAAGCATTATCTTTCATAAAAGAATATGGATTTACCTGCCCACATTACCACACCCCCAGCACTCTCGATTCTCTTCCGTTCATCACTTCTATTTGGCTTATGATCCTCAGAAAGAGGAATTGCTGTCCAGAATGAAAAAGACACTGCTTTTAAGAATTCTACTTGTAAGTCTAAAACTAGTCATATTCACAGTAATATGTAGTACAAGAAAACTATTTTAAATTCAATTAGATGAGCACTGATGGTAGACAATGACAACCATACATATTATGTCATTCGAGTGATGACCAAGAAGCTGTATACAACAGAATTGCCAAACTCTTAGGATGAACAGAACCCTAACAAAACTAAGAATACTAGTATGGTATATTTCATAGATCGGCCAAACTGGTGTTTGTTCAATATATCAACAAAGAAATAAATGAATACTTTTCTCTATTATAATAATAAGTGATGGTACAAAATCATATTTAGTTGTGAATACATGCAAAAATAATAACTAATAATGAACAGAACTCAAACCAGTCAAATTTAAACAAAATTGGAATTATGTCTATATTTTTATATATGAACAAAATCTTGAATTTGAAGGTAAACACAATTTACTAAAAATCTATCTTCAAAAGTATACCACTTCTCCATCTTAACTTGCTCCAAACCAACTCAAACTGCCAAACTTCACTCCATCAATTAAGGGAAACAAGGACTTAAGTCCAACCCAAAACCAGTTCAAGCATAATAGCTCAATTAGATTGATAACTGTATAATCCATTCAAGCAATCAAGAACCAACATTATACAAGACCTCACAGTGCTAATTGAGCATAGGTATTATGTGTTCTTTGCCCTCTGGAATGTACAGTATTAAACAATACAGGACAACTTACTTATATGTAGTCTGATATTACATGCTGCAGTATTAAATAATATCTAGATAGTTTTCCACTTTTCCTATCCATTTCAGACCAAATAATTTATATCCAAGCTAGTTATTTAATGGTAATTCCATTATGTTTTCATCTTGCAGCTAACCACTATGCTGAACTCAACCAATCATTCACAAATGCCAAACATGTTATTGTTCACGTAACAGTAAGTGAAAACTTAGATTATAAAAGGGAAAATATACACATCCAGGACAGCTACCAAAACCCAGAACATTCATGTGATTAATACCTTTGCCAGCCTTAGATATAACAGTCCGTGAATCTCCAACATTAGCAACATATAAATGATTACCAACTAACACCGCAGTTGAAGCAGTTGAACCATCATCTCGAAACGTATCTCTTTCAGAATCCAGAAAATCAGCATCAGTCTGCTGATATGTTTCACCTGCAAGTTTACCGAGTTACTACCATACAGAACAAATAATGGTAAAAAAACAAGTGTTCCATGCAGGATCCCACACCCTGTTAACCCAGATGACACCAGCATGGAATCATCCATCAGAACATCCAGCCTAAAGGACATGCTACAGTCAAAATCATGTTGCTTAAAGATAAAGATTGCAAAACAACAGGGAATCTGAAAACTTGCACTCACTGATTGCCAATTTGGGATCTTTTATGAATTGTGGATGTTTCATAAGATTCTGAAAGAGATGTTCCTTCAAATATTCAGCTGCACGAGAACCACCATGACCTGAAATGACATATATAGTTAAAACACTGGAATTCTGTTGATTGTAGCTATAACCCATGACTGAAATGTCAGGACAAGTGAATTATGTGAACAAGTTCAGAAGCCGATCATTCCATTGAGCAACGCGACCTCTCATATGACAGTAAAAAATTATCCTCGCTTGATGATTACGAAAAATAAATTTATACAGTTTCCTTTTCATGAATGATCCTATTTTCAATGAGTGGAAGCTGAACTGGATTATCAGATCTGGTCGATCTTTTATCAGAGCACATTTCCTAGGCAAAAGCCATGAAATGGCTGTAGTTGTGCGCCAAAAACCATAGTTCAATCCACGCGTCCAGACATTTTGTGCACTGATAATAATCCACATGTATTATCAATTAAGATCTGCGGAACAGGGGCATTCATTTCTAGTTTTTAGCAATTTTAACCCTTCAGTCATGCACATATGAAGAACCAGTTCAAGCATCAACTCTGATTTGATTCTTCTGTTGTTATCACTTTTGACACCTTAACTGTTATTATACGGCTTCATATGAATAACCATAATTTTATGTTTTCTCCAAGGCAAGAGATGTTGAGTAAAATCCTAACCGTCGAATATTCCAAAGAGGCAGACTGTTTGCCCATCAATGTTGGATAACTTAACATCATAGAAATCCTCCATGGTTGCTCTCTTTCCCCTGAAACTTGAATAGCCGCAGCTCAATTTCCCATCTTCACTGTAAATCAGACAAAAACCAATGAGTGATTATCAAATCAAGTATAACCAGCCTTGACAAATTTGGACCATTCAGTACTAAAACTACCATTTTCATTTTTAACAGACATTCCCATGCTTTTGGTTGATATACAGCAGAAAAGGGACAACAAACAACCTCAGAAAGCAAATCCATACATACAGGGATCTCAGTAGAATTTTATAAATCTTGTTTCAATCTGTTGAGTAAAAGTCAACAATTATATTATTTGTGAACTGCCATGAGCAAGGAATTGGTTTCTAATCCACAATGGGCAGGGTGGAATGGAGTAAAGTTCAGTATATAGAATAACCCCCAATTCTTCATTAGTTTCTGTTCGTTCCTGTTAGAAAACAAACTAGAAGACACCATTTCTAAAATAAGGTTCTTGTCCAGTTTTGGAGAAACATTGAGTTATCAGCATCAACACCCGAGGGCAGTTCACACCTTCACTAGTATTTACTACCTAACACACAGTATCCTGTATCTGACTAAATCCCCAGCTCTCTAACACAACATACGGTTATTAGTTAGAGATGCCATGAATACCAGGACAGATAATAAATAATTCAATACATGATTATGGAACAATAGATTTATAGCAACATTATTCATATCCCGTTTAAAAGTTGCCTCATCATTTAACAGTGTATACTCCATGTTATATGTCTGTCATCCTAATGGAATAAAAATTCCGAAATGGTTAGATGGGGCTCGAGTGTTTCTACTGATCTCAATTCGCATATGACAACACACAAAGAAATGCAAACTGATAACTATGCGCAGTCCATTATCACCTTTTCCACCCTCCACTAGCATATCCACCATCGTCATCTTTCTCTGGCAGAACATCGACCACAGGTCCCTGTTTTGCACTTGCAGTTGCAGTCGTATCAACCATCATCCTTAAGCTCCCAAGTTTACAATTCCACGAATGTGTTAAGCTCAGGGATCCAAGACTAGCATGCAAACTCCTCTTGATATTGCTCAGCTGCAACCTCCGCTTGGCAAATGTCCCAAAATACCCAGCTCGGACTATCAAGTTCCTTATGCAAATGGCGTATACCATCTAATTAATAACTCAAGCCGTCAGCCCCAGATCTTCGACCCAACTAACAACTGCTCAAGAACACCATGAAGAATCACAAATTAGGATGAAAATCTCCTCGAAATGACAACAAAGCCCAACCAAATTCAACTCTTGAATTCAAAAACTTGGCTTTTGTGGTTCCTACAACAATGTGGTTAAGATTTCAGAGAAACTAAAATCTTCTGGATATTAAATTCTTTATCTCATTCAAACGTAACAAACAAAATCAACAATTTTCTTTAACAAAAGTAATAAACAAAATCCCTTAATTAAATCGCAAGATTATAAAAATAATTATTAAAAAAACACAAAAAAAATGCATAAAAGAATTCAAATCTTTTACTATTTTTCGCCTCAGTATCGAAAACGAAGCATTCAAAGCAAAATATATATATATATATATGAAAATTAACAGAATTAAAGAACAAA
>JAYMTT010000179.1:0-16973 GCA_036898025.1 Hypseocharis bilobata
TTGGGTATTAATTTTAAGACTCATACTCGATTTTTAAAATCGGATTTTGGGTTACCCAACGGGTCATTACCCATTTTGCCAGTGCTAATGAACAGGCATCCGAAGGAACCCGGTTCACTGCTCCTGATTTTGAGGATTGTGTGGTACCACAGCAGGTGGTACATGGTGGCAGTGCTGGTAACCCTATTGGAGGTTTTGGGTTGGAAGAATTTATGCACTGATGTGTGTGTATTTACATCAGAGATTACAGAGGGATGTCTATATCTGAAGGCCCCTAGGTTTCTAGTTCCTAAACTTTATAAAGATCACAAAATACATGAATGATTGTCTTGTTGTCTGCAGGAACATGCAATCTGACATAGAGCTTTGTATGTTGGCATGAAAAACATTAACAATCCACAATTATAACAAAGAAACCAAGGTGTTTGTCTGACTAAGCTATACTGCATATAAGAAAAAAGATTAGAGAAAGTTCATTTAGCAGTAATTATTGTTGAAAGGTGATAATATTGTTTAGCAAGTATGATGAAAAAATCATATAGTATTTAACGACAGTCTAAATTTGCCCCCAAAGCTGATCCTAAGCCTATAATAAAATTAGCATTGTTGTTATATACTTTTTAATGGAAATTATTCCTGAAGGCTAATGGGAAATGGTTTTCATGATATTTCCTGCCTTTTTTCTCAGTGATAGTCCTTTCACATATTTTATCTTCTTTGGAATCCTTCATTAAAAATGTGCTATTTATGAGTTTTTCATGTTACTTTTCATATGCTCTAAAATCTGGTAGCCTGTGGCAAATTCTGCTTTTAATGATAGGAGTGGCTGCATGTCACATGGATTCCCCGTGAAGTTCTGGAGATTTTAATGGATTGTCAAGACTAAATTTCTTTTGACTAGCATCAAGATTACTTCAACATCATTTTTGTTCTTTTTATTATGTGGTGTTTGTGTGTACAGCTGCTGGTTTGCGTTACAGAAGCACAGAAAACAAAGGTGTGATTGTGAGTGAGGTGGAGAAAAATGTTTGGCCTGCGATCATGGAAGGCAAGGTGAAACCAGTGGTGTACAAGTATTTCCCATTATCTGAAGCAGCCGAGGCCCATCGACTTATGGAAAGTAGCAAGCACACTGGGAAGATATTGCTTGTTCCATGATGCTATCTACAGTGACTAGTAGGTGTTCATACTGGAAATGTTTCCTGAAAAGACCATCTCATATTGTCTTTTTTTAATTGTGATTTGGGAATAACTGCTGGATCTTTAAATTTAGCTAGAATGGTACTCGGCTTTACTTCTGGATTGCCTGCCATTTGTTGATAAAAAACACACTTGCTATACATGAACTTTTAAGACAAGGAATTGAATTCCAGTACAAAGTTGAGTCATGCAAGTCCGTGACTGTTTGTTTTAATCAATATTGCTTTGTTTCGTTCTTAAATCAATGAGTGGAACTTTAGTTTTTATACCAGAAAGAAATTTTCTTAATTGTTCTTCCATTGAAATGTTATCATACAGCATTAGGATCACCCATTTTTGAAGTGTTTTCTAGGATTCCTACCTCGGTTGTGTTGTCTGTGAGAAGTACTTGGACAAATGAGTAACAAAATATCTGGATATGCAAATGAGTAACAAAATGTCTGGATATATTTGATACTGCAAAATAAGAATAGAAGAAAGTAATGCAAAGTGATGCATCAAGGATTTATCAATGCCTTGTGAGACCCAACAAATTGGAGCATTATGTGAGCTGCAATTTAGGGTGATCCAGTCAACTTCTGTCTGTGCAGCAGTTATTTAAGTAAACTCAATCACTGCAAAGCGCTTCAATCGCAAAACTTTTTAGCACTCCAGGGCAAGGATCCCCAAGATTAGCTTTGGAGATGGGGATTGAACATTTCTCCTGCCCAATGCATGTCTGTAATGTTGAATCATTCAAATATGTGAGAAATGTCTCCAAAATATTACAATTTTGTAAAAAGACCAACTTAAAAGTGACAAAGCACACAGAATGAAGCTTAAGGAAACTAGGATAGTTGCTTTGGTACGTATAAATTGGCTACTTGAAAAGATGAAGCTAAGGGCTTCAATAGGCAAGAGTGACTGAGAATTTATAATCCACTTCTGTGCAAGGATAAAAGGAATTTTTTTTCTTCGTTACCTGTCGAGCAATTGATAACACATCAGCATGGCAAACCCCTAGCGTGAACGTGCCACAGTTCCCTTTAGGAGTTCCAAAGCTAGCAAAGTTAATTGTAGTCATGCGCCATCCTTGTTCACAGGTCAATCGAACTTCAGGGCTTTGAGACATGAACTCCATGTTTGGTTTCCAGGAATCAGCTGAAGGAGGATCAGCCTCTGATACATGTGCACATATCTCTTGGCCAGTTCGGATCAGCAAAGAAATCTTTGACGGATCACCACCAAGCTCTTCATGTAGAACCAGTAGATTCTCACCAGAATGTACCCAAGTGCGTGGGATATGATACCTAGACATCACAACCTCTTTTTTAGGTGTTGCAAAAAATATAAGAAATAGTGAATAGTAAGATTCTTGATCTTAATCTTATTTCATTTTTTGAATGGTATTTACATGTAATATTGTAGGCACAACAATAAACTGATAAGACATAAAGAAGCTTTTGCAATACAAGATGACATTCTATCTGGCTTTCGTAGCATGGTTTTACTTGCTGCCTGCATAAATTGCATACACTAAAATTATGCTTAGGATTTTAAGAAACATCTTAGTTTCCATCTGTAGGTGCCTCCTTCTAGTGTCTCTCTGTTCAATATTATCACCCAGAAAAACCAATCTATACCGTCATAGTATAAGATGCAATATGAACTGTTGTGAAGTTGACGCATCAGCAACATATTTATTATTAAATAGAGTTGTCGATTATCAAGAACATAAGTATGATGTCTAATGAAAAATCCTTTTTTTTTTTAAATGTATGATGACAAAACATGAATTCTATTCATTCTTACAATGTTTGAGTAGGCTGGCCACAATTCTTTGAACATGTAGTTGCATCATGGGGTCCTCTGTAGTCACAGCTGGGGTTGCAACCAGTTGGTGGTGAGAGATAGGCAGGCCAATACCGGCCTATACTCTGCCCGTTAACCCATGCTTGACCTTTTCCCATGCTAGCAAGATTTAAGGCTAATGGACTCCTACCTTCAGGAGCACGGAAGGCAACCTTACAGTGACAAAGAACAAAAATATCAAACTAGATTTCTCTAGCCAATAGGTAATATATTGCAATCTGGAGCTAGTCAAGTGACTATAAACAAGTGAAATGAAGTGGGGTGAGAAATGCATTTCCATAATTTACATGATATTTGGTTCATGAACGTCATTTGGTTCATCAATTGGTAGAGCTCAAAAGTATGGTTTTATGGGTGTTACTTTCATGTTATTTATTCAATAATTTGTGCTTGAGAGTAGGCTGGTTCAAGGGTCAAGATTGAGTGTTATTAGGGTTAATTTGCCAAATATATAGGTTAGGTTATCACGTCTTTTTACTGGATTGATAAAGATTTCATATTTTGAGTTTACTCAAACCTTATGGAATGATGCTTTCTTGATGATTCTACTAGTCATTCCTAGGAACCTATTGGTGTGAATATAGTAGTTGTTTCTTGTACTCTAACTTTCGTTTACTCTGATTCTCAAAATTACAAGCACTGCTTACCTTGTACCATATCAAGCTCTGGTTAACTGGCAGTGAAGTTCCCTGAGTCCATAATGAACTATTTGCAAGACTGACAGATTCCAGCCCAATGAACTCCCCTTGAAGTCCTACCTGCAAAGGAGTACATAACACCAGGTTAAGAGCATAAGATGTCAACAGAGAAATCCTCTTAATTATGAATGTATTTTTGTATTAGTTTTGTCCTGAAGACAGGTGAAGCACTACTTTTTATCTTTTCATGATTTTCCCTGACTTGGGGGTGATCCAAAGCATAGACTACCAATAGCTTTACAAAGTTTTTATAATATAAGTTATATAATGTATAAATACATTATTCAAAAATCGTACATACCCTTAAGAGATTCAACATGAAATTGATTGTATGGTTCAAGAAATAAATATGGTCATTTGATATTTTGATGTGGGAGATTTGTGTTCTTCACTAGTAGTGGGATTGGATTGATAGTTGATTCTGTATTAATCTCTCTTCTACTTTTTTCTTGGCATAATTTTTTTGTTTTCCAAAAATTTCCTGTTCTAGAATAAATATATATTTTTTCAAATATACATATTTTTAAAAATACTATTCAATTTATATTTTAAATAAAATTCGGCCGGGCCTTGGACAGGTTTCGGGCTTGTCTAGCCCGTCATTGGACGGGCCTGGACAAAACTAAGAGGCCCGATGGTCAGGCCGGGCGGCCCGGGCCTAGACATACCAAAAGTCAATTAGTATTTATAGAGGTCCTTAGTTCGACAAATAAAATACATCTTATTATTTTTCTTATGAACTTAATTTGAAATTTCATTTTGTCATCTCTGCACCTACCCAATTCATATATTTTTCCACATAGGCCATTACTATCACTTATGCAATTTCGCATATACTATTTGCAGTTCAACTTTAATCAATCAACCAAGCACCATATGATCATTCAAGAAATCAATAACCAGATATAAAAGAGTTTCTTTCATTTAATCAGACAGACAAAAAAAGAACAATAAGCTAATTTATTTTAGACCAAGAAGAAAGTTATTTGACCCATGTGATAGAGTAGAGTTATTTTGGACCATCAAGAACAAAGTTCTATGCAGTTTTCTCATACAGTTTATGATATTTTCAATAGAATGCTCATTTGGTGAAGTAAAGACTCGAACCTGATAGGTCCATTCTCTAGAAGAAAGATCATTTTTGTCATTCCTTAAGTTGCCAAGGATGACAGAAAAGATTCCTGCACCAGCAACATCAAACCAGGGCCCATAGTTCTGGAAAAGCACAAAAAAAAAAAAAAACCGTGAGAAGTGGGTTAGTAACCCCGACATTGAGGAAAATAAGGCCCCATGATCAAGTTCAATATGATTGCTCCAGAGATCAAGCAGTTCAGGTTGCATTGAATCTTTCACAACCTTTCTTGAAAAAAAAGAAGAAAGAAAGAAAGAAAAATACAGAATAACCCATAAATATATGATTCTAGCACATTGCAATATGAAAAAGATTGTCATACAAAAATCAAAGAAAGTGCAGTTATAGAGTTATGAGAATATCCTGGTTCACTTTCTCACATAATTTTCAGACAAATTCGAATCAATTTCCAAGCAAATATGAGAAACTGACAATAACCATGATTACCATATAGATTAAGCTTTTCCAGTATCATATGCTCTTTAAATCAGAGCAGTTAACTTTAAATTTAATGCCAGTTCAAGTGCCCTAAACAGATTGTAAACCAAATGAAACCCACATTCACATATTGGACACTATAGACATCAAGAAGCAGATTCAATATGGGAAGAACTTACATGTAATTGGAATAAACTAAATGAACAATTTATTAATTTTACTTATTATAGAAGTTGGTGAAGATGGACCATGAAATATGAGATGCAAGCATTTCACAAGCTTAAGTTAAGGCATTCCTTAAATATACTTCATCTGTTTCAACTTAAATCTAAAGGTAATGTTAATATCCTACAGTTGAGAGGGGGAAACACTTTTTCAGAGGGCATCCTTGTGATAAATTTCCTTCAAATTTCATACGGTTCTGTATCTGTGAGTACAAATCAAAGCAATGAAGCAAAGCTGCAGCAGATGACTCACATAGATTTATAGCTATAGAGGATATAATTGCTGACATTTAACAACACTGTTACAGCAACTAGGATCATTAAGGTAAATATCTTATATAAACATTTACGTGCTTTAAGCGAATGGCATAGGGGTCTAAAACAAAAATTCCAAATTTGTTGCTTCTTTTGTTAAATAAGTTTAATTCATATATTGATGATTTGTAGTGGTATCTTGGGCATTTCCAATCCAAAGACACTTGGTTTCATGAATAAATCTCCTCACAGGTTTGAAACTGAATCTGTTTGTCAGTTCTTGGTCATGAAAAGTGGACAAGCTTGCAATTATGATTAATTAACTGACAACCCTAAAGAGGGAAAAGGCAATAATATGCTTATGCACTCCCATGCAGCCACGCTTAAAACCTAATTGGTTGAAGGAAGTTCCCTAATGAATGAGATCGATATCGTCCACACACATTACAAACAGCATTTTCTAGAAATTCTGAGGCAAAAGCAAGTCAACTTTTTTTATTCTATCTTAAACAAATTTCACACACACACAAGTACAAGAAAATATTTGTAAGAGAAGTTAAATTACTAAAAGTTCACACACACACACACACAAGTACAAGTTTGGCCAAAATATAAGGCTTCTACATGTCCATACCATGAGCACGAAATCAAATAGCAGCCTATTGTGCCCGTAGAAGCGACTGTGCCTCAGTTGCAAGGGGCTCTTAACATGTACATACTACATTCTTTTTCAAATTACTCGATGCTGCTTAAACCTCATTAGAGTTGATATTCATGGAGCAATTTAATTTGAATACTTTTTATCACTAAATATCCACGAGAAACACGTCAATAAATCAAATCATTTTTCACTTGATCTTCCAGAATTTTGTTTGTTAAATAATCAAATCATTCAATGGATTAAAAGGAATGATAAAAAGTAAAAGATTCTTTTAGGTGGATCAGCTCTAATTTTGACTTGCATCTCAAACGATTTGGTTGAATTTAAGGCCTACATGCTTTCATATTCTTTTTTATCTACCACTGCTTTTCTTTTTCTTTTGTCCAAATAACTGTCAAATTTTGGAACCTTTCAAAAATTTATAACATGTAAATCACGATACTACATGGAAGAGTAGATATTTGTACCTGTAGACCAACCATCATGCTCAACACATCCAGTGTATTATTTCCCTGGTGAAGACTAATTTTCTTGCTGAGGTTGAAGCTTGCATCATCATGATTACCATATCCAAATCCTGTTGGATATTCCACATTGGATGTCTATCAGTCTATATAAACACAAACAGAAGAAAATTCTTTGGTATAGACTCAGAAATATTTGGCCTCAGAGTAAATACAGGGGTTTAAGAGGACATGTGAACAACAAAGGAAAAGCAATATTAATTTGTAACTTCAGGCAGAGACAAAGTCCCAGTGTGCATAAATTGTATTTTTACTGCCAATTCAGTCACTGATTTTAAGCCTTTACCAATGTACTATAGAAACGAAAATATCAGGATTTAAGAGAGCATAAAAACTATTAATATGTAGCTAGAATAGAACAAAAGGCTAAAAGAAGCATTTACTTTGACATCAAAACCAACGTAATTGATGCTTAAAATTACAAATAGCTAGTCAACCTAAACCAATAATTTAATCAATAAAAAATAGAATCTATTCTTTTTCACTTTTTCTCTCTCTTATCATTTCACTCCATGATATTTCCTCTCTTTTTTTTTAACACCTTACAAGTCCTGGAAACACCATTCCCAATCATTCAATAAATATACCATTGTCAGTGCCATACCAAACTTGGGAGTTTGCAAGAACCAATGCATATGCAGCTGTTTGATATTGATGATTATGTCTACACTGTCCTTAGAATAGTCATCTTCTGAACTAGAGCTTAGCGAGGTAGCAAAAGGATTGTGCTTGTACAGATGGTCTCATATAAATGCTTCAAGATTGGAGGAATTGCATTTCCTCTCTTATCATGTTCAACAAATGCAATTCCTCAAATTTTGAAGCATTTGTTTGAGACCATTTGTACAAGCACAACTATTTTGCTACCTCGCTAAGCTCTATTTCACAAGACGACTATTCTAAGGACAGTGTAGAACTAGTCATCAATATCAAACAGTTGCATATGCATTGGTTCTTGCAAACTCCCCAAGTTTGATAATTGATCTAAAATAAATAGCACTGACAAAGGTAGATAATAACATATACACTAGTAGTAGTTGAAGCCATGACACAGAGAACTATGACTAGTTACTTCTAGAGGAAACTTTATCAATAAATAAGAAGCTTTCAGATCTCCAAAGAACAAACATGTAAGCGGAAATTTGCAGATGAATAAGAAAAAGAGACATGACTATATGATGGACTGCCCAAACAAACTTATAGCTCGCACCCGCTTAAGCTAACTTTATTGAAGAAAAGCCAATATTCTACAGCAAGATGGAGAAAATCACAACCAGATGGTTACAAACTATAATTACAAATATAGTAACTACTATCAACAGAGAAAAAACTCACCCAAGTATCAATAAAATTGGAATTAAATACATCCTTCTTAAACAGTAAAAACAACCAAGTTTCATTATGGCATGAAATTTTGAATCCATATGGCAGCCCAATAAAACAAATCTGAGAGGAAATATAAAGAACATAAATAGATGTTGTGAAATTAATTCAGCTGCAATCATATACCTATGAGCCTTTTGTTTACAAAGACAAGTGCTGCATGTCCCAAACTCTCAATGAACAGAAAATATTCCTGCTCTTCACCAGCCATAATGTTTTCATTGACTGTAATACTGCTAGTAATAAAACAACCATAAGAAATCCATAAAGAGTAATAAATAACTGTAAGATAAGTATACTAAAGATTTTTATGTCATTGTAGTGAGCAAACAGTGTACTAAAATGTCTTTTATTATTCAGTGAAAAATTACAAATGAATTAAACTCAGTGTGGAAAAGACTTCAACATTGATGAATATTCATTAATATGAAGGTTAACTTCCCATTTGACCTCATATTTGAAAGTTTTTCTTGTATTATCTTTTTATTTATTTTTTCTGTTCCTATTAAAAGAAATATGATGTTTCAGGAACTGAAAGGATCACAGGATATTTCTAGAAGTCAGGTATTCAACCGATAAAATGCATCACTAATCTGAACCAAAATAAAAAAAAACAAATCTTAGGAGAAATCAATTTCAAATAGAGAAACTATCATGATATTGCATTTGGTGAAGATAATGATAATGATACTTTCTTCTGAAAAGAAAAAAACTCTTGTTAAGATGTAATCAGACATAAAGTACATGCCAACGAACTATCAAAAAGAATGATTTAAGCTTAATGAATTACCTAGTTGTGTACCATAGATAGTCACTCACGTCCTTTGTGGTATTTATCTGTTCCAATAAACCTGAATCCACAAATGAGTCATTACTCCAAATGCCCACTTCTTCTTTATACCAACTCCAAACTGATGTTGCCAGTGAAAGCTCATTTACACTAGTTGAGTGGGCAGATGATAAATCACCAAAGTTTCTTTGTGAAACAACCTTCAATGACCAGAAGTATAAGGAACAAATTTAATTGAACAATAGGGCAAACATATATTTACATCTAAACTCCAAGTTGAAAACATAAATTCAAACTGATATAGATATAAATGGAGAGAGAAATGGGGCAGGGACTAAGGAAATGATTCAAGTACATATAAATAAACACATTATATACACATCTAGAGTCTGGTAAGAAATATTGTCAAGGAATATTTCTGAAATTGCAGTTGTTCAGGAAATGAGACTAAGTTGAACTTCAGAGAGAGATTTGGAGGTTAAGTAAATCCAATGACTTATTTTGTATGCAATATTGCTTCTATCTATATTCAAGTGGTGACTGAATATGAAGTCATAAACCAAGGCCGCCTGACTTGGGAAATGAGAGTTAATACCAAAAACATTGCAGTAAACTACAACATGCAATATCAATACTGAAACTGAGCATCAGAGAGAACTTTTCCTCAAATGCAGACAGAAGTTCATGGTTATCTGGAAGTATTTGTGAACTTATTTCATTTAACTGTACATTTGTTTGCCTCTGAGTTTACGTATGTGAAAGAAACATAAATAAATGATAAAACTAGTAACAAAAGAGGTTTCATGATTAGCAGAACTGGTTGTTAAATGTTAACACATTTTCGAACGAATGAAAGATTAACTACTTTTTTAACTGTCCCAACTGGAGCTGGAAATATTTACAGCAACTTCAACAAAGTAAATAAAACACAGAACAGAGGAAAACAGAATGCAACTTGGTCTGAATCAGCCCAAAAATCAAAGAACCTAAATTTTGCTAGGTTCCTTTGGTTCATATTAGAAAGTATGGATTTCAAAAATTACAATTGGTCTGTGTTAATAGGATAAAAATGGATCGGCCAACCCCAGATTGACCTGCCATATATATTCTTATTAAACAATTAATTTTCATGTCAAATATTTTAATTCTAATATGTTTAGATAAGATTTTGCAAAGCTCATATAATGTAACAACAGTGTATACTATTAAACCATTTTCATGCTATGTATCAGGAAAAAGCCCTATGACGAGCTCAGAGAACAACAGGCTTTATGGTGCATTTGCACTAAGTTGTAAGAAAAATCATACCTTTGCTGTGTTAAAAATGACATTCCTACAGTCTGGAAGGATGCTCACGGACCAGGCAGGAAGGAAATATAAATTTCCATTAAACGTGACATTTGCATCTAAATTGCTGTCACAGTTAGCCAGAAAGGCAGCACAGTTGTTCGACGATTTGTAGTAAGGATGGGCCTGACAAAATAGAAATGATGTCAGACCAAAGTAATAAAGAGGAACATGAGCAGCTAACAATGTAATCTCTGTCAAGAGTGTAATAATGAAAAAAAAAATTATTCGCATAACATATTTGAAAAATGAATTGAACCAAAATGATGGCAATTGATCAGCAGAGTGAAGAATTTCAGGGAAGGGATGGATCCAAAAAATTTATCCAGTGGGAGCAACAGAAATTACTAGAAGTATTTTTCTATACCATAATATTGATTAATATGTGTGCATAAGACGATTCTTTTGATGTATTTAAAATAGTTAAAAGTCTTAACAAAAAAAAAAATTTGAAATTCGGTATATTTTACAAATAACCAAAATTTCCCCACGCCTCACCATGTGGATCCCTCCTTGATTTTCAGCCCTAAGCATGAAGGACAAATAACTACAATCAGATGCATGCTGCAACATAACTTGAGGGTGAACTTGCATTAAATACGAAGTCTTTTCTGAATAATGTCATATACTTCACATAAACAGTATTAGAATCTCATGCTTCCCTAGTTACGCATCTGTATGCAGGATGGTGCCAAGGGATAGCCTCCATACCATGTTACTAAAAAATTATCAGCCACTAAAATACCAAACAGTAGTTTCAAACATAATGTCTATTTTTACTGAGATATATATGGATCACTTGAATCTCAATCCTAATAACAATATTGTTTGCAAATGAAAATAAGTTCCTTATCATATTGAATGGTAAACAAATGAGGTAGTATTTGGAATAGTTTGCTTGGGAATGGGAATCAAGGAATGAGAATCACTCAAATTAGTGCTTAGATTAGGAATAATATATCTCCTTCTTCTTCCCACCCCATTCCCATCCCTTTAGATCAGTTTCATTCCCTCCTAGGAGAAGAGGAATGAGATTCTCATTCCCATTCTCCCTCTCTTCAACTTATATGTAGATATACCCTTAAAACAAAGATCATTCAAAGCATAATTTCTCATTCCCATTCCGATACCCTTCACAATAATCCAAACGCTACCTGAATGCAATCACTCTATGGATGAAGAGCTAGCATAAAAGTTTTTTTTTTTCCGAAGGACCAGAAATATTGACTTCAGGGAAAAACAAGAACAATAGAGGGATTTGAGTATTGAATATGTTTTTGTTACAACTAACACTTTAAGAGGTTCTCCTATAAAACTTAAATTCATCACCTGTTTTTCCAAAAGTCCTACACAGCTGCTTTCTTGCTTATGTGCAACAAATATCAGTTGACAAATATCTAATATACCTCTAAATTGACTCCGAGTTGGACATGAACTGGATCTGAGCTGATTAAATAATCTTCACATTGTTTTATTGCCTTGTGCAGATCACGCAGATGGCCCCACTTTGGCTGCCTAATGAAGCCTACATGAATACCCCCCATAAGATGAACATCAGTAGGATTATCATAACGTAATTTTAAATTCAAGCTTTTAATCAATCACAGTCGCCTCTGAATCCAAAAAGCATGGAGGACGAAGTTGTTTCGCTAACCTAAGGTTGTTAATATGTTGAAAGTTAGCATGTACATGGAAGAAAGACAAGTCAAGTGAATAATCATGTAGCCTGGATCAAACTTGTACACAAGTAGGTAAACAAGATATAGGCTCAAAATTCTTAGCACCCTAATACCAGAATATATAGTCAATCAATTGAACATAATAATTCAATTGGTACTCGAAACCCTACAAGCAAATGCATTGAGCTTTATGGAACAGTCATAATTTGAAACTAAAACAGCCAATTGAGAGAGAGAGAGAGAGAGTCTGGTAGCTCAACCAAATAAATCACAGATTAACAAACCAATCATACTTGGCTGCATGAAGTTTTTAATGCTGAAATGATTGGGTATGTTCACCAAATGTTGGAAAGTTTACCATACTCATCTATTGGGGCATCATAGTCATAGCTTGTGGCAATAAGAGGCCCGCCAGCTGTCCGTCCAAAGTTTGATCCACCAAAATACTGCAAGGAAAAACAGCATCAAATTACGGTGACAGTGTTCACAGCATCATGTATGACGAATATATTATTTACATGTTTAACAAATCATGAATGGAATTCAAAGAGAGCACTTTAGGCTCACCATATAATAGTTTTGAAAAGTTCCACCAGTTTCAAAAAAGCGTGCAACAGCAAAAGCAAGATCTTCAACTGGTCGAAAAGGAATTGAATAGCCGAATGCAAGGAACCTAGAACAACAGTTAGGACGCATAAATTAATGGTCTGCCATTATCAAATGAACCCAAAGCTACAGTCATCCCCTATGTTTTTAAGTAGTCACAAATCCCAATGATCAAATAAATAAAGTATTTTTTTATTACCATCCACTGTAGTTCTCTGTCCATATCTTTGGTTTGGAAGGAGAATTTGGGGTGAAGCTATCACAATAAAATCCGTTGCATGTGTTTATCTGCAGATAACATAAAAATCTTGATGCCTCACAATATCACTGCTTTCTTCTGTATGCACAAGTATTACTAGTAGGTAACGGATTAATGAATGTGCAACCTTCCCATGCTCGAGAGGAATTATATGATGGAAAATAAATTTACATGTGAGGATGGTTTTATAGCGGGCATGAGAATGCATTCATGCTAATTCAACCATATGAAAAGTACATACAATTGGATCAGGTGCATCATCTTGCGCACACATCACCCATGGTACTGTGGTATTAAGATTAACAGCAGTTTCTGCAGCCCATTTGACATATAACTCTCCAGCAATTCCATACGCCCATTCGATATTTCCATATTCATTCTCAACCTGTTCAGCACAAAAAATATATGCCAGATTGACCAGAATTTAAAATCGAAAGTGAAATGAGTTTTGATAGAGCACAAATTGGAACGATGGCAGTCCTTGAAAATAATTAGGTAATCTATCTATCATGATAAGTAAATATAAATACTAGGACATACTGTACATATTTAAAAGTCAAAAAGAAAAAGCACATACAGTATCCAGTAACTAATCATATAATTGATAGCAAGTTATACTGTGGATGTGCAGTAAATTATCAACCTATTGATATTTCCCTATAATTATTGTTTACTTTCTTTTCTCAAAACAGAGAGTTACATTAACAAAAGATATCACATTGAGCAACTGTACTAGAACCTCCTGTATGAGATCAATGCCTACTAACAAGGTCAACTCAAGAACTAAAGTTGCAACTTCTAAAGAAAATTTGAAGATCGACTAGTCTCAAAGAGCTACAACTCATGGAACATTAGATTATGAATCTAGAATAAATCAAAGATCATAAGTAGCACTAAGCTAGGGTTTTGGGCTTCTCATTATTTCAACCATCATACAGTATATGTATGTGTCAAGAGGTGTACACCAATTCCTTTTTCCTCTTGAAGTGGTTCCAATCAATTCAAATAATCAAGTGTTAAGCTCAATTGAAAACTCATTCTATCAGTACTCGCAGTTTATAATATGTTAGCGATGGTTAGTGATGCAAAGTGTTTAACAGTAAGTTGGCATGAGGGAGCAAAAATAACTAGAATAAATCAGCTTGTATACAGATGCATGCCTAGAATATAGTAGGAATACCACCTGTGCAAGAATGATTGGCCCTCCCTGCGATGCAAAGAGATTTTCCTCCTTCATTAATCCAACAATTTTTGCAAGAAATCGCTCCATTTCATTCTGCACTGACAATATTACAGTGTTACACACAGCACAGAGAAATAGAAATGGGCAATATTACAGCTAGCAATTATATGCATTGATTTAAATTTGTATTATCAATGAGAATGCATATAGGATGGGAAAGAAAATAGTTTGGATGACATCATTCATGAAAAGAAAAAGGAATAACTGCCAACAAGATCAAGTTTACCTTGAAAAGCTGATTTGTAGTTCTAAACTGAATCCCCGGAATGAAGTGTAACCAAACAGGGAATCCTCTGTCATGAGAAAGTTAGCTAAAGAATCAATGCATTGCACAGCAAACAGTAAACTCTAGAAGAATTTCTTTCTAACTGCAATTTGGACAGAAACTCTGTACTGACTGAATGTTATCTTTTTGCTTGTTGCCGAGAATATAAAGAACCTTGAATATATGAAACCACTACATAGAATTGTCTACACTGCAGTAGTCAATTATAAAACATATGTACTATGCTGTGTACTTTCCAGTATTAAAGTACGAAGCTGTTGCAGAGTAAAATATACAGAACTAGGAAAGAGAAAGAACATGATGTATAGCTTTTGCAAGAGAAGATGTTACATGAACGAACCCATAGTTCCATTCAGCACAAGCATAAGGGCCAATCCTCAAATGAACCATAAGCCCAGCTTCCTGAACTGTCTTTACGAACCTCACCAAATCAAACCTGCCTTCGAAGTAGTACTAAGAAGGGAAACAAAGAAATTATCAACAAAACCAATATTGGTGGTGATTACAAAAATAACCATCACTATTACAAACTATCTAACAGGAAAAGCATTTCTAGTTGACCAGGCATCCATTTCAACGTCATGCATAATTGTAGTTGGAGTTCATTGCTACCTATTTGCTGCTGAAACCAACTCATAATGAAAAGTTTATACTAAGGAAATTACACCTAATCTAATTTCTTATAAGTACGATAAAAAAGGAGAAATGAATGCACTAATAAATGACAGTAAAGCACGGGAAAAGGCAATGCTACTGGAGATATGAACCACATATATTTTCCTATAAACATACAGCCAACCAAAAAGCACAGTTGTATGCATGCATCTGTTCGTAGAAGACAGACGGCATTTGAAATCTTACCCTTAAACTAAAAATCTGTCATCTTACTTCATTCTGTTATGTTAGTGTTTGGATTATTTTGAAGGGAATCGATATGGGAATGAGAATTTTGTTCTCTAAAAATATTTGTTTTAAGGGTGCATACACATAATTTGAAGAGAGAGGGAATTGGAATGGTAATCTCATTCCTCTTCCCTTTGGAGGGAATGAAAATAGGTTAAAGTGATGGAAAATGTGATTCAGTGAGAAGGAGAATGAGAATGCGTGTTTCCTAATCAACACACAAATTTCTCATTCCTATTCCCATTACCACCAGTATATTGATTGGTTTAAGTTATTAATATTCCATAAGAACAACTATCAAATTGCACCTTTCATTTCAACATCAATGCGTGCGATAAACAGTTTACTGAACAATAACTAGGCACCAAATTAGCTCTTCATGGAATGATAACTCTGATTATGAACATGATGACCATATTGATGATAACAAGTAAAGTAACAACGTCGAATAAAACAAATTATACAGCAAACCACAGAGCTACATTATACCTGTCCTCTGACGGGCTCATGATAGTTCCAGAACACATAAGTCTCAATGACGTCCAACCCTCCTTCCTTGGACTTGCTAATAAGTTCTGGCCAGACCTGAAATCATCGTTCCCAACAATAACAGTTCACTGGCAATGGGACATTATCATAAAGTGCAACATCTAACCAAAATATAAATAAAATTCCAACAAAAAGATATACTAGTACTACTCACCTCAGGAGTGGTTCGTGGGTAATGGATAGAACCGGACTGCAAAATTCTTCTCTTCCCATCAATGACCAATGCTTTATGATCATAAGTAACAGTTGTAGACAATCCTCTCTCACAATAATAACCTTCAAAAATTAGAAGAAGAAATAAAACTAAAGATAAGGGATTCTTGTTCCTCATTCTTGTTGAGTAGTCAGATGAACCAAGTTCACAATACAATACCCAGATAGTAAAACTACAAGTACAAGCTCAACAAATTTCAAAACCCAGATGACAATACCAAAGAAAACATACCTTAATTTAATTACCAGTTGGTTTGGGAACAAATCAATTAGATTAAATAATAATTCACTTCAATAGGACCAAACCAAACTGTGTGGATGGCGAGATGTCAAGAGGTGTTGTCTTCTACTATGCGCGTGTTTCATTGAAAATGTAGAATGAGAACACGATATTTATTTAAATGAAGAATATATAATATAATGGGGGGCGGGACTTACAAAACAAAACCGCAGTACCGCCAACGACAAAAGAGCAGAGATTGTAACATCAAATTCCGGGTCATGATATATATCTTTTTGTTGGAATTTTGCAGTCCGGTTCTATCCATTACCCGCGAACCACTCCGCTCTGTACTTTCTTCTATGTACTCTTTCTCACCATGTTTGTATGGTCATAAATGGAAAAAAATATGAATGATGATGACGATCCATTCAAGTTCCATTTCATAATATGCTATACCAATTCTCTCTGCTGCACATTTTACGCACAAATCGGAACGGTTGAGTTCACAG